>KB680835.1:0-16822 GCA_000349165.1 Anopheles christyi | reverse complement strand
TGAGGAATTGAACTATAACTGCAAAGCTCGTACAGGGGCCTCAGAACAAGAGATCGTGACCCAAAGCGATACGAGAAAAAAGAAGGGGCCCGCAAGATTCACGAAGACACCCCCGCTCACATTCAATTTGTGGGGCCCCGAACTCTTATTCCGCCTTAGGCCTTCAATGAGCTTGAGCCACCACTGATGTCAACAGCTGTACTACTGGTATTTTTAGTATCGTTATATCTTTTCACACAGCACAGGAGTTTTGCAACATTTTGTATATTGTCATATTTATTTTATTTTGAATTAATCTCTAATTATAGTACCTTTCGATCAATGCTGTTGCTCATAACCATCCTCGACTCACGGGGTCAGAAATCATTTCATTCATAAGAAACAGTCAGACCGTATTTGCTGATATCAAATCTTTAGCAACAAACTACTAACAGCACTTCCAATCAATAATTCATTGCTCATCAAACATAATTACTATTTCTCTATGAAAAACAGCCATCAGTTTAAATTAGAATGTGCCGGACATAGTGAGCAGCTTTACTTTAGATCTTCTTGCTTGGCGTAAACGACCTACTAGGTCATGCCGGCCTTATACAGGCTTTCTACACTTATTTTTACCACGTAGCCAGATAGTCAGGCCTTGCTACGGGGCGGCGGATCCACAGGAATGGGAAGACCAATGGAAAGAGCCTTTCGGAAAGCAAGAGCTTGCTGTGTATGTGCTAAAGGGTTTCAAAATGAATATTAAACAAACAACAGACTCAGTACAACGGCTGCTGCTGATACAGAAAAAAAGAAACTTCAAAGAGATACTGAAGCTGAAGGAGGCCAGAAATTGATAATTCAATTTAAAAAAAAAAACCAGCAAAAAATACCTCTAAAAACAGCAAAACATAAGAGACTAAATACATCACCTATGGAAAAAGGACTTAGAGACGAAGAACACTTAAAGGATCAGATATAGAGAGCAAGCTGCTGTAGATGAGAAAACCTGGCTGTGTTAAATTAACGAAGTTACATCTGCGGCGAAATGACGTATAAAAACTACTCTGAACGGATGTAAGAGACAAAACATGAAACGAAGCCTCCATGTGTTTCTGACTGAATCTTAACTAATCGAGTAATGTGATGTTTAATGTGATATTTGTCATTTTCATCTTTCATTTACACTCATGTCAAAAGCAAACACCATGATATCGTCAAACACAATAATCTACAAGACATCTATTAAAATACGCAAAACAAAAAAAAAGCAAAAAAAATACACAACGTGACAATAAAAAAAAAATTAAGCCGGGCCTAGTTGAAAAGACAATACTACGAGCAAAAACTAATTTAAAAAAATTGAATACAAACAAAAATAAAGAAGCTACGAATATGCAAAAAATGAAAATGGAAGTTTTTTTTATCTCATTTGATTGTATGGATCTTGGTGTAGTTGTAATTATAGTTATCAAGGACTATTTAACAGACGTGCCAGTTCTGGCAATGTCGGTTAGTTTCGATTCTAGTGTTACCTCCTAGCGATTTTTGACACGGCGTTGAACGTGTTAAGGGCTTAAGTTGTAGTTTAACTATTGTTACGTAACAAAATAGGATGTTCTGACTCAAATTGGGGGGGTAGGTCAGTTAAACGTTACGTTAATAGTACAGGGGCAGGTAAAACAAACTTTACGTTTTGTTACTCTAGGTGGGGAGGGGGTCCAAAAATCGAAATTTTAGCGTCTCGTAATAGATGGATGGCCCCTATTGGGTAGATGAGCTATGGTGTAAATTAGTGTTTTATTCGTGCAATTGCTATAATTATTGCATTAATTTACGCTATTTTCTTCGTATAAGCCAAGAATTCTTGTTTTTTTTTTTCACAATTACAATCCATTCGATAAATGAATATGTTTTTATAAAATGTCATTTTTTGCTGACCTGCGACTTCCACGTGTGTCAAAATTACGTCAAAAACAATCCAACACAAACACAAAATTCCCTTATCTGAGGAACTGTCAACAAAACAAAAGTTAGCGAAAAAAAAATCGAGTGACCAGCGAATAGCTCTGCCCTACGTATGGCATTGTGAAATATTTAGATATGTTGGCACATCTCTGCACAGCATCGAAAGAGCCCTTGCTGCTAGCGCAATTTCCATAAATCAATCCAAACCATTCACCGAGAATCATCCCGTACCGCGAGCACACTCCACATACAGACAATCTGTGTCTGTGGCAACGTGCAAAGGGTGGAAGGAAATATTTGTAATTTCCAGCTCGCGGTACCGTCAATGTTTGCGTTTGGTTCTCTTTCATTCTGTCGTCACCATTGTCGCCGTTTGCTGCCGATCGAGCGAATAAAAAGCATCGCGACCGTTGGTGACGGCGTACCGAGCGCTGCACACAGTAACGCGAGATGCCCTGCGAAAAGTGTAATGTGAAGTTCGGTATCATAACGCGCAAAAAGTCTTGCTATGAGTGTCATCGACTGTTCTGCCGGAACTGCCTGTCGAAGAGGCAGGAACGGTTCCTCTGCCCGAACTGTACCATCTTCACCAAGCGGCCTTTATCGCGCATCGATCTGGCCCAGCTAAAAGTGAAGGATCTAATACTTTATCTACAGTCGAAGCACATTTCCACGTCCGGTTGTGTCGGTAGGTTGGCAGCCAGACTGCCTTCGTACGTGACCAAATTAAATTACGCATTGAACTGCTTTTGTTGCTGTTTTGTTTTTAGAAAAAGACGACCTTATAAATCTGGTGATTGCTCATGTTAACTCCGGTGGCAGCTCGCCCCGAACGCCCGGTAGCTTTAGTGCGAACTCGTCCAACACGGAATCGGCGTCCGGTGGTTCTTCACGGTACGGTAGTTTCTATCGAAATGGCACCAAAAACTGTACCAACACGTTCGATCAAATTAAAAACACCTGCCAGAATTTGTTTTCCACCTTTTCGGAGAAAATTAACGGGGGTAAGTGAGGGCATGCATGTTACCAAATCACGGTCCTAACGATATTATGTATATTTATCGATTTGTAGACGTTCCGGAAGCTGGTCGGGCAAGTACCGGGTTCGCAACGCAAGACGAGCAGCGTCACATTTTTACCCAACCACGGTTCGGTAGCAATAATGTTTACCATTCCGTCGATCCAAGCGTACGTCCGGCCAACGGAACCCACAGCTACCATACAAATTCATCTCCTTCCAATGAAGATGGCCACCAAAGAGTGGAACCTCAGCACGATACCGATCCAACGGAACGGTCTGCACACTTTAGCAGTGCCAGCAGTGGAACGACGGGTGGGGCCGATACCAGTGCGGCATCGTCTTCGTTTTCAACCCCTAGCCGGGAAGTTGCCTCACCACTGCTAGGCGAACACCAACCGCCATCTGTTGAAGGGCAAACCCAGGCCATGCTGGACGATCGCATCGAGAGTATACTTGCGCTGGAAACGGCTGGAAACGGTTGCGAATGCTGCACAGACGACGAGGACGAGGAAGCAGGCGTACCGGTGGCGATGCAAGATGATACGGGTGTAAAAATCGAAACAGATGTGCCGGAGCGCTCGAAACAGGCCCTCCGAAGCCTTTCCCATTCCAATCTATTGTCACCCGAGCAGGCTGGCCCAAGCGCAGACACGTCTGCCGGAACGCCCCCAAAACTACCTACCAGCAGTCAAACTCCCTCGTCGTCTTTCGATGATCTGCTGGCCGATGGGGAAAGAAGCACCAGCAATGCGGATCATGCTATGGCCCAGGATGTGACGCTTGCCGGTACGACTGAAACTGATGCGCTGATCACGACGGTAGCTTCTACCGATGACACAGATCAGTGGCAGATCATCAATACCTGCGACTCGAACGGTGGTGGTGGTGGTATTAGTGTTGATGGTGATGGTGGAGCTGGCACCCTCGAAGCGGCCACTCACAGTGAACTGCAGATGACTGATGCAACAAACGAAACTACTACGGTAACTACTAACGAAGCTGAGGAGAGTAGCGACAGTATCAGCAATTCGGTAGAAACTAAACCAAACCCGCTTCCTGCGGTGCCCGTCCTCGGTCACAGTCCTTCCGTTGGTTCGACGGCTTCAGTTATAACGCGATGTCGCTCGGACAGCTACCTAGTGACGGAATGCCATGTGCCGTCGCGTCACCGTTCAATTGGAACCGATCCAACCAATGAATTGCAGTCAGTTGTGCGTGTACAGAGTGCCGGTGGGATGATGGTGCCAAACCAACTGAACGGACTGACCGGTACGCTTAGCAGCGATCCAATTCCAACCTCTAGTCATCCTGCCAACCATAGCAATACCACCAACGGTATGTGCTTCCGTTGCGGCAAGCGACGGAACGGCATCCGGAGGAAGCTGAAAAAGTTCCGCAAGCAGCTGGACGCGACCAGCGTGTCCGAGATCGAAAAACGTCGCAAGCTGGAAGCGTTCCTTAACTATCTCGAGCGACGGAGCAAAGGTTCGTTCGATCTGACCGATTCCGAGTCCATCACCGAGGAGGCTAGCGTTAGCTTGGGCGAAGACGCTGCTGGCGAAGGGGAAGCTGCTTCTGGTTCGCGTGCCATCGGTAGGGATAGTGATGTACAGCAAGCACATTCCTACCCGAAACCGCCGGAAGATTTGCCGAGCTGTACGAATCTATACTCTTCCGGTAATCAGGATCTGGCCAACATGAAGCAAATCAAGCTAAGTGACATTAAGGAAAGGTAAGTCGAAGAGTTCCACCGACAGAGTAGTTATTAATTTATTTTTATTTTATTAAAATTTTCAGTGCGGACCTAGACGTGCTATCCGTGAAGCAGCTGAAAGGCATCCTCATGATAAACAGGGTCGACTTCAAAGGATGCTGTGAAAAGGCCGAACTTAAGGAACGAGTGCTACGGTTATGGCGTGATTATAAATCAATCCCATGTAAGTACTTCCGTTACCTTTAAAGTGATAGCAATGGTGGATCATTCTTCCTCCTCTATTACAGCCATCGAAAAACTTCCGTCGGACGATTTGTGCAAGATTTGCATGGATGCACCCATCGAGTGTGTAATACTGGAGTGCGGCCACATGACGACCTGTACCGCGTGCGGTAAGGTGCTAAGCGAATGTCCCATTTGTCGCCAGTATATAGTTCGGGTTGTCCGATTCTTCCGTGCATAATAATTTGGTCTCACACCTTGTCCCTTAAATCGTCTCAGGGTAGTTTGGTAAGGCCAATGGTTAAGCGGGACAGCTTATTTAGGACGTTTTTTTAATTCTATCCACCCACCTATTTATTGTTTTAAACAAACCATCTCTTCCTTCTTACCCCTTTTACTCAAAGGTACTTCATTGTTTTATTAGAAATGTGTTCGCTAACCCATCTATGAGATGAGTTTGTTTGATCGCTGTCTTACGAGGGGATGTATGTCAGAAATGAGAGTCTATCGTGTAAGAAACAGCTGCAAACGCTGCCCTACTGAACGTTGACCTGGTGGAGGAGGTGTGTAAACACAATCGACAAATAATAGTAAACATTAAGACACAATATATAACAACAACAAAAATCCCGCAGCATCATACACACACAACACGCATACTCTGAACGAGAAAAACGAAAAAAATGTGATCTAGTTAATGTAGGATAAAATGCGCTAGCAAAGCGCTATAGTACTACAGCTGAACTGATCGGGCCTGACAAAGAATGCCCCACAGAAATCCTCGGTACATCCGTTAAACTCGACCGTTAAAAGGATAACGAGTAAAGCATGGCATGCATGCACACGGAATACCCTTCATTGTACCGAGATGCTCGGTATGGGGGGGAGGGGGGGTGGGGAAAGGACCCACACAACTGTAGCGATAAAAAAAGTCTGCGATATACACTGCTAGTCCGGTGTTTTCGGTGTAGCGATTGGCAATGGTTTGGTTCGAATGTGTAATTAATGTCTCAAAATGGCCATTACAAAAAAAAAAACGAATGGAAAATCCATTTGCTCTCGTGGGTTGGCTGTGTCTCCGTACCCGATTATGTGATGCACAGAAAATGGAACAGTACTGTGTCGTCGTCAAGGATGTAATTATGTTCTGTTCCACGTAAAAGACAACCTTACTTCCCTAGTACTGCAGTGCGTGCAACATTATACTGTTCCTATACAACCACCCTATAAAACCTCTCCGCAGTTTTCTTTACTGCGCTGCGCCACATTTGTTAAAATCGTTTCGATACAATACTAACAAAAACACGTACGCGTCACATACGCAATCAATCTACTATTACTACTATTAATCGTTCGATCCCATTCTTTCCATTAGATTTTCAATTGTTGACAGCCGTAACGTTAAAGTGCAACGCAAAACAAAAACAAACAATTGTTATTGAATTCCAATTGCATCTAGCGTAAAACTACCGTAACAATAAACAGCTAAAATGGCACAGTTCGGAATCTTTTGGTTGGTCAGAATTGATCCGAAAATACTGTTATTGCATGCCCCTTCGGAGGGTATAGCTTAAAAGGCTTACTAGAAGAATGTTCCTTAGCGGAGCAATTCTTCTTTTGTTAAATTCTTTATCTTAATTTGAAGGGTTATAATTTAGCAAAATTATACTTATTAATGTAATATTATAATTTTTTGTTAACGTAATAAAATGTTTTATGATTTCTTAAGAACCTTTAACATTTAGTGTAAAAATTAATATTTATAAAGTAACTTTAAAAACTTAAGTATATTTCCCCCGATGTGCGGTCAACATATCATCATCACCATCACATCCTCATAGGCCCTTCTTCCCCATGATGGTATTGGTGAGCGCAACGCTTACACCCGGTCCCATTCATCGTTTCGCGCCACCGTTCGCACCTGCGCTTATGCTGCGTATGGAGGAACAAAACAAAACGCAATCATAAAAACCATCTGATCGAAGAGAAATGGCCCGCTTATAGTAATGGTGTTGCCTCTATTGTGTCGCGTGAAAAAGTCAAACACACAACAGTTTATTTAATAACCACGAAAGTAAAATGTACAGTCATTTATCTCGTCCAGTGTATGCACTTGCGGTTTATCGGACCAATATTTGCGGTGCGCGATAAGCACCCTTTCGGTGGGACTGTTGGGGCTGGAAGATAAAACGCTGTGTAGTGAGGATTGTTGTGATTGTTTACACACAGATACAACGATGCAGCTGAAGCTTGCTTGCGGCTCAGGCAGTACAACGGCAATGTCGTCGTCAGGTCATCGTGGTTGGTGAATGTGGAGAAGAAGCGAAGAAGAAGCAAAAGAAAGTAAAAAAATAACTCGCGATCGTGTGTTCGCGGTTCCCACTCACACGTAAGCGCAGGGCACTTGGGCCGAACCCCACTTGTAGTAGGTCACATTTAGTGTCGATCGGTTATACAGTACGGTCACGCCAAAGCAATCGGATTGTATGATGGAGAGTCTCGATACAGCCAAACTGCTTTTCGAAGAGAAGCCCCTCCATACACCGTCCCTGGAAGAGTTGCGCGATGGTAAGTGGATGATTTTATTCGGATAGTAAAAATCTCACAAGCAAACCCCTTTCGTTTCCAGTGCTTGCCTTGGGGCTGAAATCCTGTTTCACAACGGTCAACGTGGAGGTGGTAGAGTGTCCGGATTTAAGCAAAGCGCCCTTCCATCTCGCCGGATCTGGTAGCCACTAAATTTTCACGAATTCCTCAATAAGCATGTTGCTTAAAATGTTCTCTTCTTTTTTAAAGGATTAAATGGTAACCCTGCGTTAATAGAAATTGGTGGACCACCGTATCTGCTACCTTTGGTGGATCGTTCCAAGCTCTACGATATCGTATCCATCGCCAAACGCGCACTGCACGATGACAAGCAGCCGTTCATTGCAATCGGTGCCGGTGCTGGTCCATTTCCGCTGGTTAACTCCAACTGTGAGGGTATGTTCAATTTGCGCTACACCCCGCCAGCAACGGTCGTGAGCGAAAGTCACCTTGCAATGGTAACGCCCGAGCGAGAGGTCGTAGTGCGCAAGATACCAAACACCGAAACACGTTGCGCTTTGCTGGGAAATCTGCTCGTAGCCGAGGGAAGTGCTGGCCCAGTGCTAAAGGTGAGCTGTAAACGGCGCACCGGCAACAAGGACTTTATTGCCAGCATTCGTACGTGTTTGGACGATCGGTACGGTGAGCAAACGGTTGGTCTGGGCGGTGTCTTTCTACTACAAGCGGGCAAGGCCAAGCAGCACGTTATGTCCCCATTCTCAACCGCACCGATTCACACGGAGGAACAGCTGAACGAGTGGCTCAACTTCTACGATATGCCGGCACCGCTCATCAACGTCGGCACGCTCGTCACGAACGAATGCGAGCTGGATCTACGGCTGCAGCATTTCCACAGTTTTTCCAACCACGGCCATGGCGGTCATTATCATATCGACACGACACCCGAGGTGGTCGAGTACGAAGGGTATTTTGTGGTCGGTGAACGAATCGTGCGTGTCGACAAGCCGGTCAATACGCACAAGTTCGGTCGTGATTAAGGCAAGGGAAAATCTTAGACAAAATATACCAGGAACTGTTAACTGCATCCAAGTTTAACGACGAGACGAGCGTGCGTGAGGTGGAATGGGAAGGTGATATGCGGTGAGGTGAATAAATAAACCTTGATAGAGGGGCAGCACGACAACCAACAAGTTCGATTGTGGTTCGGTATTTGCGTTTACTTTTGCACTCCAAGTTCAAATGTAGGCCAACGACAGTGCAGTGCAGTTGGGTCTCGTACTGATAAGCGCTGGACTATGCCAGCAGAACGCACTTGACCGCGAACGGCGGATGATAGTGAGCGGCGGAAGCGTAACGGTTCGTTTGCGTTTGTTTGACAGGCCCGAAAATGATTTTTTTGGAGCAGAGTAATTGTTTTTAAAGTGTTGACAAATTGCTGATAAGTTAATTAGGGAGAACAAATTGGGGTTTAAATAGCGCAAGACTAAAGGGATTTTCTTTGGCGTGCAGGCATTCTAAAGCTTATACACAGGATTATGCAATCCTCCATTAAATTCGTCATAGATCTTCTTCCAAAAGTCTATCCTTTCCTTGTCTGGATCGACTGCCATTTCCGGTTCGTCGTTGATGCGCAGGTACGGCAGATGGAACGGTGCCGTGGAGTCCGGTTCCATCGGTGGTACTGGTGTCCAGCGATAGGGAAGGGATTCATCATGCAATGGAGTTGGATCACCGTACCGGGCAAAGTTAGTCCACATGCGGCACATGTATCGCCGTACACGTGCTTCGTCCGATTGCGGATGTACCTCTTTCGGCAACATTCGCATACTGCCCGCAGAAGCTCCATTAAATCATACAGTACTTAAAAATGTTTACAAGTAAAGCACTTACCGAAACAGATATCCCAGCTCGTCTGCATGATAGGCCCCGGAAATCGGAAAGGGAAGAAACTTCTTATACTGGTTCAGCAAACCATCGTACTCAAACCGATAGAAGTACAGTGGCGAACGGTGCTGATAGCGGGCGTGCATCTCCGCCGTCGCCCTCATCAGGATCGCAAAGCTAAAGTCAGACATCAGATCAGCACATTCGTTAACTTTACGAGGCGAGTAACCTTCCGACCCGAAGTAGAAGCTTTCGATCCTTCGAGCCAGTTCTCGCGCTTCCGGTGTGCCATGCTTTACATTGAGCGTACGGGGAATTATGCGTTCCATATCTTCTCGGTAGCGTTCGGGATATTTAACGATGTGCGTTAGAAACGAACCACCTTCCCGACTGTTGTAACCGAGCAGAAGGGGTATGGGTGGAATACGTCTAGCAGTACCCATCGCCTTAATAGGGTGCAGTGGTACGATCACTTCCTTTCCCGACACATCCACCACAGGTCGAAAGGGCATTAAGATGGCTCCACGCTTTTCCTGCCCTGTTGCCGTTCGATCACACAGCTCCGCCAACTGCTTTGCGGGTGCTGACAGCAATGTTTCGAGCATTTCTGGATCAGTGTTGGCGGAAGGATTTATTAGCTGTGCAAGACGGCGTGAATTGCCGAGCGTATCGTTCGGTACGGCGTAATCTGCTAGCGCTACACTGCTCTCGCAAATTGCTTTGTGGAATAACTTTGTGGACACAGGGGACAGTAGATGAAGATGTACCGATATTGCTCCAGCACTTTCGCCGAACAGTGTCACATTGTTGGGATCACCGTTGAAGTGGGTAATATTCTCGGCAACCCATCGCAGTACGAGCAGTTGATCCTTCAGTGCCGCATTACCTTCGATTCCCTGTGACGGGAGATGAAGAAAGCCGAGCGGACCGAGCCGGTAGTTGAACGTTACGACGACCACATTTTGTTCTAGCAAATATTCTGGTGAGTAACTGTAGAGATTGAGATTGTAATGAAGCTAAACTGTGGTACTTGAGGGCATTGAAGATTTGCTCCCGTTTCTTACCAATCACTATTTCCACTGCCATATTTGAATGCACCACCGTGTATAAAAACCATAACCGGCAGTGGTGTAGCGTTCCGATTCAGCTGCGGCGTGTACACATTCAGATGCAAGCAGTTTTCCGATCCTTGCCACTGCTGGTTGAAAGGATTTTTCGCTACACAAGTATCTCTTTCCTTGCTGCAGTCCAGCAAAGGAGCTGCAAACTTCGTTATGGGTATTGGAGGTTGAAAACGATGCTTGTTCACCGGTGGTTGGGCATAAGGTATGCCACGAAATGCGTAGAAATCGTTTCCATCCGGGAGCTTCTCCACAATTCCACACACGGTGCCACACTTCAGGTCTACATTCGTACGATTGCTCACCTGTAAGTTAAAAAGGTGAATAACAAGTCGTTTATGGACAGATGGATCCAGTGCTACTTACGCGACGCACAAAACTGGACACAAAATTGGTAACATGTGGTAGACTAGAAGTTGGTTTGAGAATGGACCACATAGCAACGTACTTCTTGGGGTAAGTATGAACAGATTTTAAACCAGCCTACTGTAGTAGGTTTATATGAATTCCAGTGTTACTTATTGTTGCATGATCTTGTCTGTACGTGGTCTCCCTCTAAATCCAATTCTTGGTACAACAAGGGGTGCGTGTAATCATTATGCGTGTGGTTGTCTATTTACTTACAGCTCATTCTCGTTTGATTTTAAAACATGTGAAACATCAGAAATAGGCATGCACTAATCTGTTTAATTTATTTTCACCTTCGTAGCACCTTCATGGGGTCCAGCAGTGTCTGCACACGGTTCAGCATGATTACCCAGTTTAAATTATACCGCGAAAGCAAACATAATCCGTTTCTGTCATTCCAATTGGAATTTTCAAACTTTCCTACCCCTTCTATTCTTGATGACTTTGACATCGTCGTTATCATTTTGACAGTTCTCGTTTGTTTACCTCGTTCCTGGTGTACCAGCTATTGTTATTATTTTTAGCCAACTAAGTGTTGCATTTTAAATAGATTATTCAACCGTAAAAGCCGGGCTCGTAGCAGAAAGGAACACGCAGAAAAGACAACGCAAAAGTGTGAGCTACTAGCAATAGATTTATTCATTAAACATAGTCATGCTAAAGTGTGCACAACTATTCGGCTCAAAAATTCTATGTTCGGTCCAACTTCCTCTCGCATCCAGCGTCCGATGGGCAAGTATTGCGTGTGTGCTCCATCCCTTCCCATCATATTTAACCTTTGTACTTATTGGCTCCTCTATCCCGCGGTTGCGTTAACATATCATACTTAAGTGGTTAAGGTTGTTGATTAGAAACTGCGTGCATGGCTGTTGTGTTCCATGAGTTGGCATTTTTAATCATTTTTCTTTATCTAAGGTTTCGTGATTTATTGTCTGATAGGACGGGTTATTAACACCTTGTGGTCTGTTGTTTGTGAAACATCGGCTAACCAGTGTGCGGTATTTGGGCGTCTAGGAGAAATAGTACGAAATACGGCACCTTCGTTGGCAAACACGATTGAGCACTTTTAACTAATTAGACTAATTTGCTTATCCTCGCCGCCCCCTCCCCCCATCCTCCACTATTCACAGATGCGAAACATCGATCGGGTGAACGTGAAGGTCCACCAAGGTACGGTGAGTGGCGTGAAGGAGAAACTCCCGAATGGAGGCACTTTCTGTGCCTTTCGGGGCATTCCGTACGCAAAGCCGCCGGTAGGTGAATTACGGTTCCGGGCACCACAGCCCCTGGAACGATTTCCTTACCCGGTGCTGGACTGTAGTGTGGAGCGTGACGTTTGCTTTAGTAGAAACATGTTCACCCAGGAGCTGGAAGGATCGGAAAACTGTCTGCATCTGAACGTGTACACGCCGTCGGAGGAAAGGCGCGACAAACCCTTGCCGGTGATGGTTTTCATACACGGTGGAGCGTTTCTTTTCGGCAGTGGCAATGGTGATTGGTAGGGAAGAGCTTCATACTCATTCCGCCGTAAGTCTTTCACTGGAATCGATCTACTTTTAGTTATTCGCCTGAATATCTGCTACAGGAGGAGGTGATCGTGGTCACGTTAAACTATCGTCTCGGAGCGCTTGGGTTTTTGCATCTGCCTAGCCAGGGAATAGAAGGAAACGCCGGCCTAAAGGATCAGCTAATGGTGTTGCGCTGGGTGCAACAGAACATTGCCTCGTTTAACGGCGATCCGGCCAATGTGACACTGTTCGGTGAAAGTGCTGGAGCGGCCTCCGTCCATCTCCACATGCTTTCGCCGGTTTCGCAAAAGTACTTCCACAAAGCGATCTGCCAGAGTGGGGTGTCCATCATGGAGTGGGTGATGCAGCGTGATTCAATTAACCGTACCCGGTCGCTTGCACGGCACATCGATCCGAACGCAAAGACGGATGAGCAGGTGTACCAGACGCTGATGAAAGCGGACAAAGCGGAACTGATGGGGCTAATGTTGCATACACTTTCGGCCGATGAGAAACGGCGTGGTCTTCCGATGCCGTTCAAACCGGTCGTGGAGGAGGGACAGCCCGGTCCCGACACGGTCGTACCGGTGCATCCGTTCGTTGCTATGCAACAGCGTGATCGTGTCACTTCCATTCCAATAATTTTTGGAAACAACGATCGCGAGGGCACTATTATGATGATGGATGCAATTAAAAAGCTCGACTTGTATGATAACGATATGGCCCGAATGATTCCGCGAACGGTTAACGTTGCACCGGAAAGTGCAGCCTGCGAGCAGCTGGCGAGCGAGGTGAAACAGTTCTACTGTGGGGCGCAGGGTGTCACGAAGGAAACCGTTAATCAGCTGGCCGATTTAATGACTGATTATCACTTTGGAATACTGGCGAACACGTGTGCGGAACTGCATGCACGCCACCAACCGAACTCGCCCATGTTCTATTACCAGTTCAGTTACGATGGCGAGCTAAACATGTACAAAAAGCTGCTCCAGCTCTCCATTCCCGGTGCGTGTCATGCGGACGAGTTGTCGTACCTTTTCCTGTAAGTTGACCATTTCTTCTCATGTATCGGTTGCAACAAATGCTTTATAAGGTTGCTTTTTGTTATAGGATGAGACTGGCAAATTACGACGTTAAACCGGACACGGAAGCGGCACGTGTGCGCCACCTGATGTGTCGCATGTGGACAAACTTTGCGAAGTATGGCCATCCGACGCCGACAGACGATACAAGTCTTCCTTTTCGCTGGGAAGCGGTAGACAAAATAGCCCCTAATGCATCCAGTGCACCGTTCCAGTTGAATTGTTTAGATATAGGAGCCGAAGCGAAAATGATAATGGATCCGGCGAAAGATCGAATCGATTTTTGGCGAAGTGTTTACAGGAGGTCGAATGATGATTTTCTCAAAGTAAAACTTTAGAGAATATGCTTTTGCAACGAATTTATGCACGGATGAGGGAATATATATTATTACACATTATAATAAAAGACCGGTTATAAAAAATCATTGAACTCGAAGAACCGAGGTGTCCCAAAAGCCTTAATTCACCTTCGGCAGGAGATGTGATCCGTTAAACTTTTGGTAGAGATTCTTCCAAAATTGGTAACGCTCGTAGAAGAACTCGGTCGTCATTTTACATTCTCCAATATCCTTCAGGTTCATTGCCGCTGGATAGAAACGTTTCTCATTTTCCTTCGTCACTCGTTCCACCGGCACCCAGTCGACGATAGTTGCGTGTGGATTTCCGAACCGGGCAAAGTTAACCCACAGGTTGCAGAAATACTCGCGGAACCTACCGCACTCGGTGTGATCCTGTACTGCAGCCGTGTTGTATATAGAGGAGCTAAGAAAACGCAAGCTTTATTATGTACATATACTTCAACCAAAAACACGTCAGCCACAAACCTAAATAAGTAGTACAGCTCATCCGCATGGCACACACCAATCTCCTCCGGTGGGATCTTAAACTCTTTGCGATACATGTTCAGTTCTCCCATATGCGAAAAGACGTACATGTACAATGGAGCGCTACAGATTAAACAGAGACAATCAATTAAAATCAATTATAGTTCGCATCACCCAACCTCTCTGCTTACCTCTGGAACCGAGCGTGAAGACCCGTAGCGATGTATCCCGGGAACGTGTTCACATTGTCACCCAAAATCGTTGTAATTATTCTGATCGTTTCCAGCGATATTGGACGATCATTAAAGAAGAACTTTTGAATTGCCTCACTTGCATTCCGTTTGTCCTCCTCGCTGTGTACATCCAGTGTGGCTGGAATAAAGCGTGTCGGATCGGTTTGGAACAGTGGCAGCTTTTCCTTTACAAATCCCCACAGTACCAGTCCTTCATTGTTGGTACTTCCCAGCATAAGTGGAATTTCCTTCCGGAACACCTTCTCAGCAGCTCGCGATGGGTGTTCCGTAATGATAGCATCCACGGCACCATCCTCCTCAATGACGGGTGTGAATGGAAATCGTACCAGCATCGTTTGATCCCGTTCACTCATGCATTGGTTCTGAATTGCCGTCATTTTTTCCGCGGATGCACTCATCAGCGTGGCGAGTACTGTTTCGTCCGACTCATCCGAGGCACCGAGCAGTTGGGCAAGCTTGCGAGCTCGCTCGACAGGTTCCCGCTGCCACAACCACTCATTAAACGCAGTACCACTCTGGGCGATCGCTTTGTGGAAGAACACCCTGGAAGCTTCACTTAGGTAGTGCA
The DNA here is from genome assembly GCA_000349165.1 of Anopheles christyi. Taxonomy (NCBI): domain Eukaryota; kingdom Metazoa; phylum Arthropoda; class Insecta; order Diptera; family Culicidae; genus Anopheles; species Anopheles christyi. The sequence continues at coordinate 1,719 of KB680835.1, read as the reverse complement.
GATGGACCGAGGCTCCACCGGCACTTTCACCGAACAGTGTTACATTGTTAGGATCGCCTCCGAAATTAGCAATATTCTCCTGCACCCAGCGAAGACTCATCCGTTGATCCTTTAGGCCCATGTTTCCATCGATACCGGCCGACGGGAGGGAGAGAAATCCGAGCGGTCCAAGTCGATAGTTAATGCACACAACGACGGCACCCTGTTGCACAAGGTACGGTGGTTCGTAGAGTGCGGAATCACCAGTTCCAGAGTAGAATCCTCCACCGTGTATCCAAACCATTACCGGAAGGGGCGTTTTCGGATGCAACTGCGGGCTGTACACGTTCAGGTACAGGCAGTCCTCGGACATTCGCTGAAAGCGAACATCTTCCGAGTAGCAGCTGGGACCATCGATGAAACATTCCAGTGGATCGGTCGGCAGAGTGTCTAGTGGTACCGGTGGTTTAAATCGGAGAGGTCCGACTGGAGGCTGAGCGTACGGAATACCCTTGAAAACGTACCAATCTGTACCGTTTGGTAGAGCTCCCTTAAGGCCCACGATGTTGCCGGGTTGAATCGATACGGTTATCTTGCCTTCGGCCATTCTCGTGCGGTCGCTGTCCGATAGCAATACCCACAGCCAAGTGGGGAACTGTTAACTGTTGAGGAGCGTTGTTGATCGTGCAATAACGCAATGCAAACTGAGCTCGGGTATGATCCGCTTATCGGTGACAGATGTGTCTCTGCCGCTACAGTCCAATGCTGAGTGCGGTGGTGCTCACAAACACATGCAGCTGACAGAATTCACGAGATAATAGGAACCGTGTGTGGAGTTGCATCTTGTGTGCCGTGATTTCGGTGGGTCGTCACCACTAACGAGTTGCGATTGGCGGTAATTGTTTGACGAGCCTTCATCGTAACCTTGTGCCTGACCTCCAAAATTTGTGCATCCGGAGAAGCGGCAAACAACATTGAACTCTGGACGTCTGGTAGTGACTTAATTCTCAATATTTCTATCTGCTCCAAAACTTTTCCGTCCATTTGTTTACACTTCCTAATGTCTTTTCTTCTTCTTCGCTTACTTACAGCTAATCAAATGGCCGAAAATTGCACTGTTGGGATATCGTCCGGTCGCATCCAAGGCACGGCAACTCGTGTACCCAACGGCGATAATTCGTGCTACAGCTTCAAAGGAATCCCGTACGCCGTCCCACCCATCGGCCCATTGCGCTTCCGTGCTCCACAACCCTTAACGCGCCACGCGGAAACCATTTTAGACTGTACGCAGGAGCGGGCCGTAAGTTTAGCCAGCAGCTACCTGCCACCGAATCCCTCCCTTGCCTCGGAAGACTGTTTGTTTTTAAATGTTTACACACCGATAAACCCGAATGAGCTATCATCTGGCACCCTGTCGCATTGCCCGCTACCAGTAATGGTATGGTTGCACGGGGGCGCATTCTGCACCGGAAGTGGTGATTCGTCTATTTACCATCCCGAATGGTTGGTAGCACAGGGCGTAATTGTCGTCACAGTGAACTATCGTCTTGGACCAGCCGGTTTTCTGTGTTTGCCATCGGAAGGAATTTACGGCAATATGGGGCTGAAAGATCAACGGTTGGCACTACGCTGGGTGAAGACAAATATCGAATGGTTCGGTGGAGACGCTAACAATGTGACACTTTTTGGAGAGAGTGCCGGTGGCGTGTCGGCCCATCTCCATTGCTTGTCTGCAGCATC
>KB680824.1:0-16760 GCA_000349165.1 Anopheles christyi | reverse complement strand
GTGTTCGTAAGTAGAGTGTGACCCCGTGACGCACTGGTTTGATGTGATCATCCATGTTTTCTTTTCTACTCTGTTCTATTCCCGAAAACCAATTTAAAAAAAAAAAAAAACACAGTAAAACCCAAACGAACCGTTGCTCCGGGGACTGTGGCTGTGAGCAGAAGTACAAATGGCACCGATTGCTAGCGTACGATCCGGACAACGACTGTAAGGGCATCTTTATGGACTGGTTCCTGTTTCCGTCCTGCTGCGTCTGCCGGTGTAATCCTTAGCTGCTTCGAGTTGGGACGGCATCGTCAGGGTAACACCAAATTGAATTGAGATTTTGCATAGAAAGAGAGAGAGAGTGAGATCATTTTTCGTTAGTGCTGTATCGCTGTAACTGTCACACACACATACACACACACACACACATATACCCTACAAACGGTCCATGTTTAAGGCGCACCGTTTCGCGGTCCAATTTCGTTTCGCTTTATTTTGTCTTTCATTTCTTTCCATTTTTACACTGTATGTTATTTTGTAAAGCATCATCTATCCGTTTTTATTCTGCTCTCAAGCATAACAATAAATGTGGAAACTGTTTACTATCATTCGATGTTCCGGTGTACGATTTTTGTTTTGTTTTTCCCTGTAGATATCACTGATCAGAGTGTTTTAAATATTCAAGGTAAAATGATTAATTTTTTTTAAGAGTTACATGTTAGTTTCGTTGGTTCCTAAAAACCCTGCACATTTAACGCCTGACTGTATGCACTGAAAATCGTTATCAAAAGCTGCATCTTCAAAACGCCTAAAAGTAGGCAATACAGAGTATATATATTTTACATCCAATTTATGTTTTCTCCTTTTCGAATTGTAATACAATATTTGCACTCACACACAATGTTCATCGTAAACCCATTTCGGCAAAAATACCAATAAAACGGTGTTGCTTCTAAATTCCACAACGCACCCTACTCAACCCAAACACACCCCAGTATTAGCATAGAAACATCATTTGTAAACGTAGAGTAGTGTAATGGGTACGTAGCGAAAACCTTGTCAGAAAGGAACGCAGTTTTGCAGTAAAAATGAAATGTCTGCAAGCCGAAGCAGCATTGCTAACAATTTTACCTTACAATGGTTTCCGGTGGTTGTCTTTTCACTGCATAAATATTATTTTTGCTCAGTCGTGTTTGCGTGTCTGAATGTTTGTTTCCTGCGGCGTTTGGGTTGCCTTGTGGGAGGATTTTTAAAAATACCGGAAGAAGTCACCACGGTTCGGATGCACGCATCGTTGCGTTTGCGAGGGTTGGAATATCCATCGATCCTCGTCAGTTGGAATTGCTGGGTGCGGGGGGTTCTTCCTCAGCCGAAAATGAATGATGTTTGATGATGAGCGTGCTTGAATTCGGAATAAGTTTTTCTCTTTTTTTATGTTTTTTTGGACGCTCCGTTGACTGCATAGGCAGAAAGCTGTTAATGTAGTGGGAAGGTTGCAGAAAAATCTTGAAACCTAAAGATGCTTATGGGGGTAAAAGTAACGGAGGAAAATTTCTAGGATGTGACCATTTCTCAACTTCAAGTTCATCATCGATTTTGTCCTGGTTCAGCAAGGAAAACGACGAGCGAGACGAGCGTTTCACTTTTCTTCGATCGAAGCAAGCGCTGCCGAGCGTTGGGTGTGGCATCGAAGGAGGAGGAGGCTGGTGAACTGAGGGTGAAACGATAAGTAAATGGAAGAAATATAAATACAATCATAAATTATGTTTGAATTTACTTAAACTTTTACATGAAAGACTGCCCAAAGGCAAGTAATGAAAACATTAAATTCGTTTTCTAAGGTTTTTAATAAAAATGAAAAATATATTTACAAATAAACAGTCAAAGCTTTATGAAATGAAACACAAAAGTCAAATTGTTACCAGAAAAGGAAACTTTTCTTTTCCTTTTCACACAAAAAATAACTCAAAACATTCACCCTCTACGCGTGGGGACAGCAACGAATGGGTTGAAAGTTTACTTACGCTTTGCGTCCGTGATGGCTTTCGAGTTTGCGAACTGCACCACGTATTGTTCCCTTTTTGTCCGCGCGCACTAACAGCAGGAATGCGAAAAACGAAACGCAATGGGAAAAAATGCCAAAATGACTTATGTGCTGTGAATGTACAATTTCAACGAACGTGAGCAATGTCCGGGAAAGTCCCTGTCGATGGAGCTTTGTTGGAAGTATCCGAGAAAAAGCGAGAACGTGAGAGAGGAGGAAGCACCTTCATGGGGAATGGACTCCGGCAGGGAAGGACAATGGTGAAACCGGAGGAGGGGAACGAATAACAAGACAAGATGCTTGCAGGGAATAATAAGTAGCTCGTCGTCGTTTGGAACTCGTCACGCGAAAGTTGGAGTGAGCATCGATACGAATACGAAGGAAAATTCAAATAAAATATGAAAAAGAGGCGAGACAAGCACGATTTTGGAAAAGAAAATTTGACGGAAAGAAATTTATAAATTATTTACATCCAGCGACCTATACCACGAAGGAAACATTTTGCAGCAAAAGAAAACTTACAATACAAAAGTACAAAGGAAATAAAATAAAACAATTCAGGTTAGAGTTGTCTAGCTTTATTGTATTTAACTGTTTATCTTTTAAATCCTATTTCTTCTCCAAATCGGATGGTTTCTGTAGCTCTTTCAGCGCCATATCGATCTCCTCATACTTGATGTTGTGCTTCAATAGGGTCATTTCCTTTTCGAGCTTTTCCGGACTGCGCAGGAACGGTGCCAATAACCGTTCGTCACTGATGTCACCACCGCCGGTCAGTTCGCTAACCACAAACGACACAACGAAGAAGCTTATAAGCCCCAAAAGCGAGTAATGCATAAAGCTTAGCTTAAAGATGAGTGGAACAGTGTCTGCTTCTACCGCTTCCATGACAGTACTGGTGAGAACGGTGGTAACATTAGCAAGCAGACTAGCGTCACACCCATCCGTGCGTAGCGGGAGCATCGGTGGTTTAGGATTGAGCTGAGCTCCGGTCATAATCGTTCCGGTGAGCAGCATCGATACAACCGCTGCACTAATAATGCCCTTCGTGTTGATACGCCGCGATATCATACCGGCCGTGAACATGCCCAACATAGTGCCGGACGTGACACCGGACAAGGAGATGGCAATATGCATCACCTGGCCCATCCGTTCGGCGACGAACACAAGCCCCAGCACTAGAAAGCCAAGCACCACGACCAACATCTTCATGATGTTACTGGCCTTCTTTTCGCTCGCATTAGGCATTCGGTGGTGTATGAAGTCTTCGTAGATTGTACCGGCCAGAGTGTTCAGTACGGAGGACATTGTCGAGAGGGCGGCAGAGAAGATACCGGACACGAACAGGCCCGGAAGTCCGGGAATTTTCGTACCAACGTCCATGATGTAGTACGGTAGGATTTGATCGATTTTGGAGATCTTGTGAATGGAGTATGGATCACACGTTTCATACTTCGCGTAGATCAGCAATCCGATAAAGCAGGAGCAGCTCTTGACGAAGATCAAACCGCCAGTGAAGATGATGAGCGAGTTTTTGGCCACCCGAAGATCGGGTACGGCTAGGAAGCGTTGAACGCAGCCCTGATTCACTGCTAGGTTGGAGACCCAGAGGGTCGTCAGACCGAGACAAACCGTCCAGAAGGATGTCCGAACGAATGGGTTTGGATCCATACTGTTATAGAAGTAAGTAGTAAAGGAAAATAAAATGTATCTTCTTCAAAAAAGGCATGAAGCTCCAAAATATTCTTACTTGAAGAAGATGAGACGCTTTCCTCGATCAGCTGCTTCCCACACCTCGATAAAACCACCGACCGAGCTAATGCCCAGCACTATCACGGCTATGCACGCCCCGATCATGAGCACAAACTGTAGCGTATCGGTCCAAACGACAGCTCGAAGTCCACCGACGGTAGTGTAGAAGATGCAGATCACACAAATGATGGGTGTGATGACGTGCAGATTGATCCCTGTTACCTGACTGAAGGCAAGCGCTGGGAGGTAGATCACGATCGGGATGTAGATGATGCACTGGAGAGCGTACACCAAACTGGCAGCAGATCGGACGAACTTGTCAAAGCGCAGCTCGAGATAGGTAAAGGCGGACGTTACCTGCAGATCGTAGAATACTGGGAGATAGATCGTCTTCATCAATAGTGCAACCTGCAAAAGGGAAACAATATTGGTTTGTTATGATGTTGTGGCATTGAATAGAATACAGATACACACCGTAAAGGCGGGAATGATAAACATCCAGTACTGGGTTCCATGGCTGTACATCTCCGAAGGAACTCCAAGCATAGTTATCCCGGATATGTGACTGTAGGGGGCAAAAACGACAACTTAAGTTTTACACGATCTTATGCATCTTGAACAGATCTTACCAACCTTGCGATAAGCGAAGCCGAAACAGGAAATTTGTTCATCGTTTTACCTCCCAGCAGATATTCCTTCTTGTTGTTTTGCTTGATCTTGGACAGAAACCCAAAGTATACACCAATAAAGGTGGAGAGTAGCAGTAACAGGGCGAAGATCGTGTAGTCAAACCAGGAGAATAGCAGCGCTTCAGTTATTGTTGACATTGTACTGGTCGGGAGGATACTTTCGGTGACAGATGACGTTTCCGGTACGGTTGATTCGGTGGTGATCGTCGACGTTTCCATAGCTACCGTACTTGGTGTGGTAGATGAGATGATTGTAGACGTACTTTGGGTCGTCGTATCGATCAGCAGTTTGGAGGTTTCAGTAATAAGCTGCGTAAGCATCGTTATTGGACTGAAGGTGGAAGGTGTAGCTGTCGTTTCAACGTTGGATATGGTAGCCAACTCAATATTATAGTCCTCAAGTAAACTTGTATCCTTATCCATCGCAGATATTATTCCTTTACGTCACTAACATACAAAAAAACAAAAAGCTTTGGAGAAAAACAGATAAAGCATTACTCCCGGAAGTAGCTCAACTATTCTTCGCGGGATGTAGCGTGATGGTAATTGTTTACACAGAAACGTGACGTAGCCACCGACATGTTCTACGGGTGTTGATAAAACACAAATTTCCCCCTACCAAGATATTACCAGGGATTCGCGCCCGTGTCTACCCGTCCGACAACGATATGCGTTGTCACTGCCATAAATCTGGCGGGATAAAGTGCCCCGAATCAGCACGGATCAGCAGTGCCGTGGTGGGGTTATTTTTAGCACACAATTGATAGTGCTGCCCAGTGCATGGATGGAGTGCGGCACGTTACCGGTATTAGTTGCACGGGACTGACTGGCTTATGAAACCGCTGCTTAATATGAGTGGTAATTGAGCTTAATTTTATGTGTACAAGCTTGTACTTGTGCAGAGGAAAGAATATCGAGCTCTGCTTTGATGCTTACGATGTGGGTCAAGTTGAAGATCATGGACAAACGTGGACTTGTTCAAGATATATTATAATAGTGAACACATTTCTTATGATTTAACACTTACACAATTTCGTCCCGAAAATATAGCAAATGTACAACTTTTTCACGATTAATTTCAATTCAATTTCACCAACCGTTCACTAATTCCTAGTTTAAGGGTTACTATCAACCAGAGATCCACGGTGGAACTAAACACCTGTGCTACGATACACGACAATTGTTGCAGCTTTCGGGTTAAAGCATATAAATTGCATTCAAATCTTCTGACAGCAGGGTAAACGTGGACAGCCGGTGCAAACACAGATAAGAAGGGTTTTGTGATAAAACAAAAATCATTCCCCATCCAAACGGAGATGCTTGACTCCGAAAGCGTTCACTGTTACTGTTTCGCAGATTTCGTTGGTTAAGTCTGGTTTTATGAAAGAAAATTGAAGTGTACCGAAACGCAACATTACACTAGAATCAACTGACTAGAACTTGAGTGTGGCCTATCCAGCAAGCGACTGATGGGACTGATTCGGACGACAGGCCCTTTCTAAACGCATACAAACAACTTGTGATGCATCTTATCAACTTGAAGGAGATCATGCTGTGCGTGAGTTTGGAAGCGCCACATTCCGCGTGGGCATTTCAACCGCGTACAGGCGTTGATTTTTGTGACAAGCGTTGGTTGACTTGCAAAGATCATGACAATGATGGTAATGATGATGATGATTGGTGGTACAGTGTCATTGTATGATGCTCTTCTGATGTTGAATGTCTAGGATTTTTGTGCGTTTCTAACGATCGGCATTTTCCTTAATGGAATTTTCCGTTAGGTTATTTTCTGTAAATGAAGCTTCTACGGGAGTTGTAGGGTTTTGCAGCTTGAAAAATAAATATCACAAGAGATAGATACAATTAAATAGAGTGATTTGTTACCTTTATCGATTATTTAACGTTTAACAATTGTAATTGAACCAGCGATGGACGTAAAGAGTTAGAATGAGTGAGTGAGTTAATTCTTCGTGTTGAATAAAAAGATTTACTTCTTCACGAAGAGTTAACTAAATCTATGGGTAGTTAAGTAGTTCTAGTAACTCACTCCCAAAGATTTAAATCCTAAAGAATTAGCTAACTCTTTGATATTTAACGCTCGAAAGAGTTAATTATCTCTTTGGGAGTGAGTTAATAGTCGGCGCTGAGAGTTAAACCACTCTTTGGGATTTAACTCTCGAAAGACTTAGTTAACTTTTTGGGATTGTGAAGTGTGAAGTGTTGGAAGAATTAACCCCCCCCCCCTCCTTTTTAAAACTCTTAAAGAGTTAGTAAGAGAATTAACTTCCAATTCTAACTCATTTACTCCGATTTAACTCCCACTATTGAGTGGTTACTCCCATCACTAAATTGAACACTAGCTTCGATCCAATAAAATGGATCCAAACGGATTGCATATTTTTAGGCTGATTGTAAATTTAAAATTCAGAATGAAAAAAAAAAAACATTTCAAAACGATTGCCTACGTGCGTGTAATGTGTCCGACGCAATTACAGCAAATATTAACAATCGTAGAAAATTTCATCGAACTCAACCTCCAACTAGCCAGTCGGAGGGACGTGACGTTTCGCAATATTACTCGTTTAAATAACGATTCAATTTTGACACCATCAGGTTCTACACCAGTCCCTGCCCCTTTCCCTGGCTCAACCGCAACAGCACAATGCGCTCGGTAGCGTAGGATTGGCATCATTTGCATTTTGAAGTGCACTTTTGCACATTGATTGAACGAACATGACTCGTTGGTGGGTGGCTCAGAAACAAAAAAAAAACAGAAAAAAAACACTGCAAACATCCAACAACGGCGAAGGGTAGGAATAATTGAAAATCAACTCTTTGAGCCTGAATCGTGCCCTCACAGTGTCACTAGAATCAATATTTAACGCTTAATTTTTACCCTTATCACTCATTATGCAACCAAATATCGGTACGCCTCTCTTTATTCTTCTTCTCTCTTCTCCGTCGATGGTGTTTGATAGCGCTCGATCTGACTTTGATGAGAAATATCAAACAAATGGTTTGCTTTTTGTGTGCAGCATAATGCCCACTAATATGTGTGTGCGCGTGATAGTCAAACAATAGTAATTAGGCAACACATATTTGAAATCAAGCAACATAGCAAATAAATGTATTTATAGAAAAGTCAACATTCTATTGCGGATCGTTGTCAACGAGTTGAAGTAAAAATATAACGTCAAAAATATTCGGTGCGTTTTGTAAGCTTCTCTACCACCCAACAGAGTGTGCTGTGTCGGAACTTGTTAAGAGCTCAGCAAACATTAATGTTAATACATGTATTTACCTTGCGCATTGGGCAGGATCAAACGAATGCATCAAGCATGGCTGCCCCCGTGTGGCTGGATTTGTTGTGCGTGATTTATTAATTAATTATTGCAAATTAAATATCGCCCTGTTCGGCCCCGTTTTCGCACCGAGTTAACATCATTAGTGGGTAAAAGGGGGATGCAGTTTTTTTTAATCCTAGTAGAACATTTCCATTTCAGCAGCTTTCAGATAATGGAGCTCCCGCATTAACCACTGTGTTCGTTGTGAATGATTTATACATACGTTCTTTGTGAAGTTTTATGGATGTTTTGTGTAATTATTTATAAACTTCCCTTAACTAGCGTGCAGCTTTAACGAACATGTGGCTCACCCAGTTTGTACTTCATTACACATTTTTAGAATAAGAATATTAAGAATAATTACCACGAAAAGCATTCCTGCCCGGTGTCATTCACACAAGCATTCTCTAAAATCCCGAGAGCTTTTCATTTTTGATGTCTTTATAAATTACTGCACCGCGGTGCGACACACAAAACCAGCCAACCTAGACCGTAGCCCTACACGTTTCCTAGCAACCGCTTTATGAAGATATATCACGCTTGTCGAGGAACCACACACATGCCCACACCCTACTAGGGAGAAATAATGAACAGCGAAATGGCATTAAGCTTGTAAAGTACCCCTGTTTTGGCGGGTAGCGTAACGTAAGCAGTGGAAAATTGCTTTTCCAACGAGTGGAAGTTTTTGCTAAGGAAAGCGCAAGAAAGGCCAATATTAGCCTACGACGCTGTTGCACGTTGCGCTTGCTTGGATGGTAAATTTTAATTTATTTTAAACCCTTTCGCGTTAACTATTCATGTATGGCTTTGGAGTCGAGCGGCAGATTAGTGGCCGTTGGAAGCTGTTTTGTCGGAAGACGCAAACTAATCTGGCAGAGTGCTGGAATTAAAGAGTCGAGCCGGTAGAGTTAAAGACGGGAGCGAAAGATTCCTTCAAAAATAACAGACATCGTTGAAGGAAATAATGCTTCACCACAAAAAAAGGAAACTTTCTTCCCGCATTGAAACAAATTGACTTTTCATCAATATTGAATCGTTTCCACCTATAAAAACCCAAACACAGTGCCCCAAATCCCTACGGATGGAACGCTGCTCCGTCGAAATTAACTGCAAATGAGCGTAATGAAGTGATGAGATTCCGCCCGCAGCCCACTTTACTTCCCTTTCATGGTGCTTTTGAAAGTAAAATGTCCGAAACAAACACCACCGACGGATAAACGGACGAAGCGCGTTGCAAGCTTTCCTTTTGCCTTGGTTTTGTTTTGATTTTTTTTTTACTGGAGGCTTTATCCTTTTTTATTTATTTTCCGTTCAGTCACTTAAGCCCGGGCAAGTGGCAAGTGGCAGGGGCTTAGCTTTATTGCCCAGCTCACTTACGAAAAGGCGGGCGGAAAAGCCTCCAGCGTCTGACAGTGATCCTTGCTGACGAAGTCGATGCCATCGTGCAGGCACTTAGCGGGCGCGCACAAAGTGAAGACTGACAATCCGGGCAAACTGCCATGGATGAAGCCATACCGGGCACAGTTTGGAGCGCTATTATGCTGAACGCCACCGGTAGGCGAAAGCGGAAGAGAAAGTAAATCCCGTCATACTTAGTGAAGCTAACGTTGGTTGGAAGGGGAAAAATCGCATGAAAAGTGGAAAAATTTAAATGAGTGCAATTGTTTCTCCCTTACTTTTTTTTTTTGTGCGCCACTCATTGTTTCGTGCGCTCTTCCTGTCTTTGCTTGCTGTCGTACGGGCAAATCATCGCTATTGTGAGCCAAGCGTGTCAGATTTCAACGGCGTTGGCATACCAGTCGTGGCACTAAAATGCCACCCTCTCCTGGAAGACGTGGCGTAGACGGAAGCACTAAAACAGAGTAGGTGCAGGAAGATGTGTTCTCATCCCTGCTTGGAGGGGGGGCGGGCGTACAAATCTAGGTCAGGAGGGAAAATTCAACAGGATACACCGAAGGATCTCCCCTTCAGTTTTTTGGCCGCTTGCACACTCGGTGGGGGTGTGGGAGTCAATCAAAGGAACGCTGTAATGCGGCAGATTATCATCATCACACGGTTTCAGAAAATGTGTACTCCTGTCTCTTACCCTACCATTGTAAGGGTGTCAGGAAGGGAGGATTTTTTTTGTGTGGATGTGGAGCCTGCAGGATGTAACAAAATTATCGAATCGATGCTGCAGTTTACCGTTGGGAATGACTGTTTCGTGAAGCAAGTTAAATAAATGACTATACAAAGAAGCTCCGTTTTGAGGCTTCCAGGGGAAGAGATTTATCATTTTTAACATATTCTTAGTATTAGATTTTGGTAGATGATTTATGGTGGAGTTTTTACTGGAACGAGGAAGGTGGGAGCCTCTCAAATTATCTTACATTATGCTTAACGTTGAACTGCCTTTGACGTTGAAACAATTGTCTAGAGCGAAGAAGAAGGTACTGATGTTTAAAAACGAGCTTAAGAGATAAAAAAAATATTAAAGCTTGCTAAGGCTCTTTTTAACGAGAAACGGCTAAAGTAAACATTACTCTCAGAAGGCCTTGAAGTGCTCATTCGCCTGAAGGTATGCAACACGATAAAATTTAATGGTTTGATAAAAAAATTAATGCATTTTATCCAACGTAAAACCGGAAATCAAACAAATTACTTATTCTTATGTTTAATTTCTAACACATTTTTGCATTATTTGAAGATCGCCTTTTAACCAGCGAAATTCGATTTTCAGATAGCAGGTGTCAGCAAGTTACAGAGCATTGAATGTATTGTGCCTAGCTGTGGCTAGTTATTTATGAAGTAAATCCTATTAGTGTATTGCTTTTAGTTTGAAGGCTTCTTTCTCTTTTCCTACTAAATGCACATACAAAAACTCTCAAGCATCAGCTGCTATCCTACGGAGCTGAAAAAACAGTGCTCGCGTGTCGACACAATGCGGAACAACCAATAAAATAAGTACTAAACTTTTGTCTGAAAAGTTTACTTCCCAATCACAAAATCTTATTATACATGCATGCATGCACGCCTCCCGCAAACGACCCATGTGTTCAGCATCTTTATTTGGCTGCCCCGTTCAGGAACCCAAAACCAAAACCAAACGGGGGCGAGAAATGCGCCACAAAACAAGAAACGTCATCAGGTGCATCGAACCAGTTTCGATCCATTTGCATACGGTTATACACACATGAGCAGCTGCATGCTCTGTGTGTGTGTGATGTGGAGTAGGGTGTTTTGGGAGAGGGGAAGAAAACAATTTTCCCATTTTATTGTCCATTTGCTGAAAACATCCGGCTGTGCGAGAAACAGTTTATTTCTTTCCCGTCTTTGCTTGCCAATCGTGATTGTTTCTTGTTTTTGCATTCTGGAAGAAGTTTACCAAAACTCATCAGTTTTGTGCTTGGAACGAGTGACGTTAGCAATTTTTGTATCCCACCAAATAGTAGGGACTTCCCTAGGAAAAGCTTCTTCCTCCCCCTTGAATGGCTTAAAACGGCGTGTGGCCGTATCGAAGACCCTTTGACCCGGGTAGAGAGGGGACAACGAGCGTCGCTTGTTCACATTTATTTTATATCACCACTGGGCGTACGCAAGAGTGTCGTAAATTCAAACTTAAACGCTTCTGCACTGATTTCGATGGGATTTCGAATCACTTCCACCTGCCATCCATACCTTTGGATGGTTCGCACTCTCGGGTTCAGATGCGGATCGGGGTTTTTCGGGAAGAAAACTCAACGCTAGTGGATCCTTGTTTTTTTTTCTGTCCCCCGTGAGTCGTATTTTCACTTGTATATTTTCACCCTCTCCTGCAGTAGTACAGTAGTTCCTCCGGAAATGTGTAGAGCAGAGCTCGAGATTTTTCTCCGTTGCAAACCAATGTGCGCCTGTGTACGCGCGTATCCCGATACGCACCACACGCGGGCGTACACTTCATCACGCAGCATGAGTTTTTATGACCCGACTACTAGGTTGGTTTTTTGTTGTTGTGTGGGACTATTTCAGGGTACTCGCTACCTAGATCCGTTACTCGTGACTACACGGGCTGAAGGTGTGTTTGATACCGTTGCCTTTTTTTTTTTTTTTGGTTGTTGGCTTCTCGCGTCAAACACTTGCCGGAGTATCTTTTTCCCATCACCACGAAATCGGTCCCTTGACGAAGGTTCCACGCATGCTGCCGGTGGAATGCTGGAACGAATAAAATAAAAGGGCGTATATCCAACGGAGCGACCACGTTACCACATTGCCAATGAGCATCATCGTCACCATCGCCGCGTTTATCGTTGAAGCATTCGAAAGGCAGGGCACACACACACACACGCATCGGTTATGGGAGAAGCATAAAAGTGATGTGTTTTCTTGCGTTTTTATTTCCGCCTCCAATGCCGGGGACCGTAAAAACGGTGGTGGAATATAAATTCCTTGATTTGCTGCTCACGCTCCGTCGCTGTTTGGAGTTTGTGCAATTTTTCGGACAAAGGATTCAACTTTGCACACCAGTGTCTGTGTGTGTGTGTGTTAAAGGTTTTTATGGACATGGAAAGTTAGGGGTTGTAGCTTGCAGAACGGGTTTTTCCTATTGTTTATGTCTTTTGGCAAGAAATCAAAGCCAATCCTGCACGATCGAAATAAAATGGAAACACAAACGCTAGAAGGGAGAAAAGGGACAAATGGAGAATGACACATCTCAAAATCGTCCGGAAGCTGGACGGCATGAACGCAAAGGGAGCCTTTTTTTAGGAGATTTCTATTTTCTTCCTTTTTCCCTTTCTTCCAAGGATCGAATAACCGGTTAGAGTGGTCATCCGTCCGAACCCTCCTTCAATCTGGCTGACCAGCATCCCGATTTTCGATACCCACCCTGGCAAAACTGGTTAGGGTTTGGTAATGAATCGTTTAGGAAGATTAATAATGGTAAATCGACGAGTTTGATTGTGGAAAGAGAAAGCCTCGTAAACTAAAACGGTTTTTTTCTCTCCTTCTTAGTCCAGCAAAAGTTGGGCCTGGTTTGGGGCAGGAAGATATTTTATTTGGTAGGATGATTCGCCTCAAGCGTTCCAATGGGACTCATAAAGTGTTTGGTTCTAATTGATTCCCATTCCTTTTGCAGGACGAGATGTGGGAGAGAAAATTGAAATCAACAACATTTGATTGTAGGTTGAACTATTGTTTTGTGATGGTTTCATCGTAAAGAGAAACGAATACTTTAACGAGAGTTATTTTCTAGTAAACGTAATTTTTTTGAGGCGTATATTTGTATTTTTTTTAAAAGAGCTTTAACTTTAATTTTTACAGTTTTAACCGAAGTGAAATCTTTCATGAATTCATTCTTAGCTAAATGTTTTAGTGCATTTAGTGCAAATTTTGTGCAATACGTATGTTTCAAAATTTCATATAAAGTCATCCATGTCATTTCTATCCTTTCTTCTTCCAATATCTTATTACGGTATTTTCGCTGAACTGAATTTAATGCGACATAATTAATGAACATGCAGCAATACGCATCTGAAAACATCACTCCAACCTTCCAGGAAAACATCCCTGCTACCAGGAACCTCACACAGGACCGAGTTTCCCGACGGATAAGCCTATTACACGCTCACCGTCTTTTAAAGCCATATATGGAGCAGCTTTTGCAGGACTGGGGAACCACATCACCGGTCGGGCGTATCTCCCGAGACGTGTCCTCCTTAAAGAAAACAAATTATCATCATCCGTAAACATAATACGTCAAGGCTATTTGTTATGTTGTGTGCCCCTGTCCCCTACCAAACGTCTACTCTACATCCCCCGGTCCGACACAACGACAAAGCAACAGAACAACAGTGAAACAATAACACCAGACTAGGGAGAAAAATACCATTTTCCCAGTATTCTCACCCACCTCCAGTTTCTCTCCCACAGGACATTCACCTTCGCCTAACCATCCCTGTCTCATTCGACCGAGTCTCGTGCCTAATTTTGACCGTTTTCGTGCTCTTTTAACGACTTTTTTCCGGTCGCCCCTTATCAGAGATGAGATGATGTACGATGGAAACTCGGAATGGTCGGTGCTGTGGCAACAGTTGATCTTTCCGCTTTTGCAACAAAAGCCTACACGCTCAGATACACATAGCGAGAGAGAGAGAGACTGCGCATGATAATAGCAGAATGGGCTGAATGGGCAGAATGGACCGGGTTTACGTGGCCACATCGTACATCATGTTTCCACTATCGCAACACATTTGTCGTGCTTGCTGCTGGCCATGCCATTGCAGTTGAGGAGGAAGCCAGTGCTTTTTGGTACGTTTTTTTTGTGTATCGCAAAAGCGTGCGCTAAATTTGCCATTTCCATTTCCGAATCGGAGAATGGCGCGTGTGATGATAAATGCCATTAGAGTTATCTTCGGAATGTTGTTTTCTTTACGCTTTCACGCAGCAGTTTGCTTGGGGTGGGGAATGACCCGAGAAACATGGGCTACATAATAAACAGGGAAGCTTGTTAAATCATTAGCCTTCCGCAAATGTATGGTTTGGATGTAGGGGAATATATGGGGATGAATTTGGTGCTTGATGCTTTTGCGTCAGGATGATGTCTTGTGGCACGTTTGTGAACGACTGATGGGTGCTCATTATTGGCACAAGTTTATCAATGCATTGCACAAGTTGAGATGATGTATTTTGCTTCCCCGTTTATGGAGAAGGATTAGCTTTAGTTATGTTTATGACACCAAACAAAATGGCCTTAGTCAATCGCTGTAAATGGAAAATTGTAATTGAGCTTCAACAAGAAGCGGCTAGCTTGAACGTTAAACGCCTAAAAGTATACAAAATGCAACAAAAAATAACAAATTGAACTTTAAGTATTGCATACTTTTAGGAGCTTTCATTACGCGCCTCAAGGTTGGCAATTACAGTTCCGTTTCTTATTAATTGTTAAAGATTCCCGCTCTTATACGCAACA
This sequence comes from Anopheles christyi, assembly GCA_000349165.1. NCBI lineage: Eukaryota > Metazoa > Arthropoda > Insecta > Diptera > Culicidae > Anopheles > Anopheles christyi. Next base: position 2,021 of record KB680824.1, on the reverse strand, counting down.
CAATTTCATAAAACACTCGTATACATTCCGCCCACGTCTCTTACTAAGAAAAACAATTAACTTCCTACGCACCAGGATAATGAAATATTGCATCGTTTTTATGGGCAGGTTGATGCAACGAGATCCTGCCTCATCTGTAATGGTCTCCCACCGGCCCACTTAACTTTGCGCTGTCTCCAAAAACTAAAACAGAAAGGAAAAGAAACCAAAAACAATCAACCCACGAGATGACCCACCTTTCACTCCCTCTTTTTCCAGCGCTTGTTCGTTTCCTTAATTAAGAACTTCCCTGCTCTTGGGCGATGAGATCAGATCCTTCCTCACTAGCGTATATTTATTAAATATCATAAACTATGTGTCCGATAAATGGACGGTGAATGGGTCATGGCGGAAGCGATAAAACATTTCACCTTCAGTCGGCACCATAAAGCACCCCCTCCACGCAGAGTGGGATAGCTTCCTCTGGCCCCCTTTTTCGCACGATGCACTTCCGCTGAACGGCGCTCCAGCAATGATAATAAATAATGCATGATATTAACCTTTTATCATCTTAATATGGGAGGCGACATGCGGCGACCGGGAAGAATCGTGGTCGTGGCCTCGGTGAGTAACGCTTTAATAAAGCAAACATCATCACCACAGCTTCTGCCAGCTTTTCCACCCATAGGAAAGGACAGAAAAGGGTGAGAAACAACGAGCACTTGGATTATTTTTCTTCTCCTTGTCTAGCTGTTAACTAGATTTCCTGGCTTCTCGGTACGCGTTGTAGCCATTCTACCGTTTCCCAGCACTAGACGGCTACTCGTTTGTAGCTTGTTGGCGCTGGTTGACTCCTTTATTTTGCAGTGAGCGGAAAAAAAATCCTTTCCCAACCGGATATACACATGCAGCGAGTTTATTGTGTTGCTGAAAGGAAAGTAAGGAAAATACAGCTGCAAAAAATACACCATCTAACGAATCCACGATCCTTCCGGCATTACGCTGTAATGATTTTTGTTGGTCCTCATCGCCATCCTCATGGTAAGATGCACCCTGGCCGCTGGCTTTTAAATCTAATAGAATAGAAACATTCTGCAACGGGTGCAGGTGCAGCTTTTGTGTGTGTATGTTTGCATGTATTTCTTTTTGTCCGTTTATCAACGTTCTTCTTAACCTAACTGTTGTGTGGGATTTCGTGATAACCGGAAGGTGGTGTGCAAAATAGCCACGAGCTGGTTAACCGCAGCGACCCGTTCCCCGTTTGTACAGTTCCATTGTTCCCTTTGCTGACGTAGGAAGGAGTCGCTTGTTTTGTGCCTTGCAGGCACGGGAAGGAAAAATCATTTTCCGATCCTTTCTATTGTTCCGTTCCGTACCGGCTGGCAAAGCGCGCTGGCATGTCTTCACATGGATCGATTTCTCACAGGGCCAAAGCACACGGTCGTACGTTAATGGCGTTCGGTTTCGAGTGTGTGTGTGTGTGAGGGTGTGGTATGTGAACGAGTAGCTTTAGGGAGTGAATTGTATGGACTGTCCTTGAGGTTGGTTAGTTTGTACATTTTTATTTTGGTTCGTTTTTTTTTACGGTTGAACGGGTACGCTGTGGCGAATCCGTTTGCTTGCAGGATATTTGAAGCTTCCGATATTGGATTGTCGCGTATGGCACGTGTTTTTGCAGGAAGGGAAAATCATGAGTGACTTATGAGCTGCACTGGGAGCATACCTGCTGCCGTGAAACTTTATGCAAATTGACGTTAATGGTTAGCTGAAGTGACAGCAGGTATTGAGATACAGCTTTCACCGAGGGATGTAAGCTGTTCTTTGAAGGAGTAAGCCGGTCGGAAAATATGGAAAATTTCCAGAGAATTTCCTTAACTCCGCTTCAGCATAACACACACACACACACACACACACAAACACACACACAGGTCGTATTTTTGGTTGATTGACTGATTTGCAGTATATTTTGTCAGTTCACACTGAGGTTCGTTTCTTTGGATAATGGTAAGCAGGTGCAGAATAAATGTTCTTATAAATTATCT
>KB680813.1:0-16780 GCA_000349165.1 Anopheles christyi | reverse complement strand
ATATGAACCTACTAAACTCTTTACACCCACGGTTCGGAAATGTGCGTTCACCTATCCGTACGTCACTGCTCCATGGAACGTAGTAGAGCCGCTAGTGGTGTCACCATCAATTTAGTATTTGCCTCGTTTATCTACAATGCAAGGTTTCCGGGGCCTGCTCGATCCTTTGGTAGACTTTAGCTACATAGTAGAGCCGCAGATCAATGACGCCTATATCATCAGCGTATGCCAATATCTGGGTTGACTTGTAAAACATGGTACCGAAAGTTTCCACCTTCGAGCCTGGGACAGCCCTCTAAAGTGCCAGATTAAATAGGAGACAGGCGAGCCCATCCCCCTTAACCCTTAGTGGTAGCAAATGGGCCCTAAGAATTTCCCTTCCACCTTCACCTGGCAAGTAATTATTTATGAACATTGATTGTTTTCATCTTGCAGTGAGTTTGACAGCAAAAAGTCGATCAAAGTATCATCGATTCGAACAGCTGGAATGATTCACCAATGATTCACCATAATTTAACCGGCTGGTATAGTACAGTCGTCAAGTTCCACGACCTGACAACATGCCCGTCACAGGTTCAATTATCATATGGACCGAGCTCCCCAATACGTAGGTCTGTGAACTATACTGCTATGGGTAAATTAATAAGTCACAGAGAGCGGCTTAGGCAGGCCTTGGCCGAATACGGTTGTTGTGCCAAAGATGAACATTTTGTATACTATACCTGGATATGCCGATATGAGTTTCAAATGGCAATCGAGTTGAATGTATTTTCGTTGTTCGTCCATACCGTTTGACTTTTTGTTCACCTTCACCGAAAACATGACAAATTATTTATGTTTGATATGAAAGGAAAATGTTAAACATTCCTTTTTCAAATAAAATTATACATTAACATAAGAAAAACAGATCATCTGATTTTTTTTAAATGTATCAAAAAATGGCATTGCAAAGTAACCAACTTCATTGATTCCTGTTGATTTATTTCAACGTTAAATTAAACAAGTGTGCACTGTTTGTCCGATGAGAATCGATGAGAAATCTGATACCAAACAGCATGAAAGTGTCTATAACAAATACGAAAATTGGGGGGCGACCGGGTGGTCAAATGATTGAAGAGCCGGTTCCTACGAAAACTGGACGTTGTTCGATTCCCATTTGTACCATCAATCCAGACTTCGGTATCTTGGCTGACGGACCTACAGGACACAGAAAATTAGACAATATTGTGAAGTTTCCTAAAGCATAAAAAGCGGGGAATAGATAAACTTTGTATCTTGAAATTCAGTAGTTAAAAATCCTTCGCAAGGTCGACGACAGCATGTGTTTGAAAAGTAGGAGAGTTTTTTAGAGAGTTTTCTTCCTACCACAATACTGTAGAGCTTGACACATGTGTATCCTCTCTTTAAGGGTGCAATTAATACGTTTGTTTCTCTGGCTTCATACCTTCGTATGGCTTCTGCGCAAGCGCATATTTTCAGGAGACCATTACTCTGTGAACAACATGCGGTGCACATGTACGCTCTCTTGTCCCATTATCGGTCTCTGTTTAATTCGTTCTTTCCACCGATTCGAACCTCGGTAAACAAACGCACAGTAACATCCAAACAGCTGAGACAGAAGTAGACCTATCGCGGCTAGTTCGTCCGTTTTTGCGTTACAAGTCGGCATCGACTTTCAGTCGTCACTTAAAACCATTGTGTTGTGTTGTAAACCGGTGTGTTGTGTGATCAGTAAATGTGTGTGATTCAAAGCATTCTGCAGATAAACTACAATACATGCTACCACTATTCGTTCAATGCACGTCCTCACCGAAGTTCAGTCGTGCAGGGCCTCTGTTGAAAATAATATGGGCAACAATTGCAATATTATGGTTAGCATCGTAAAAGGTAAGCTAAAATCTACAGCTACACTCTAATGATTACATAACATACCAGGCGAGGAACATTGTATCATATTATGAGTATTGCTCTTTTATTCCTTATCTATCACCTGTTGCCTTAAACCATATCAAAAAACTGTCATATTTGTCAGTTCAGGTTGACACTTGTCTTCATTTAAGTTGAACGTTGATGTTGATTGCTTTAATATCTTTTATTTCGTACATTATCTTAAGCATTATGTTTTTTTGTGCTTTTTAGAGATAAGATAACAACAGATAAATTAAATCATATTGCCACTCATTCGACTTAAATTTTATCACTTCATCTGATGTCAAGACAGCTTGCCGAGAGAGTTCGAAATTTTTCGCTTCCACTTGCCTATTCGACAGTTCAAAATTTCCAGAATTAATTAGCGGAACTTATTAACCCCCTATGATTGCTTGGTTCATACAAAGCTTTGTATGTGTCTGTGCATTTATATGTAAGCGTAGAAAATTGTGTATTGTTTGACTAGTGTCTTGTTAGTTAATATAAAATTAATGATCAGCTATGAATTATCTTGCCTCATAAGATAATGCATAAATTGCTTTGTTGATATATTTATTTTCTAAACAGCTATCTGTTTTCAGGAACTATCCATACCATGATTATGAAAAATTGGTTTGTTTATTTTTTTTCATGGGATCACTTTGTGGGCCCTTTGATGCTTATAAACTTTGTTTGCCATTCGCAAAATCATATGAATCTTCCGCACAATTGGTTCATCGATACATCATTATGCGATCTATACATTTATTCAATTGATGCAAAACTGTTGAATACAATCTATCTGAAAGTATCTAGTTAAAGTTAAAGTATCTATCTGAAAAAAGTATTTAATAATAGATTCAAGTTTGGCCTTCATTCATACGTCGTATAGCGATTGACAATTGATAAGTCAATCAATCTGTGTCAATATCGGTATGTTGTTAATTTGTATGCAATAGTTGTTTTGGGTTTTGAAGATTGTCAACAAAATTGAAACGTGTTGCATAGGCTATAGTATTTTAACGAATTAATAAACAAGAAGCCCTATTAACAAACAAGAATATTTACCATGTTTTACACCTTTTGAGATAAAAACTGCACCTTATCTAAATCTTTGTTTGATTTCTGTCAATTACAATGTTTATCATTTGACGTCATGAAGAATTGGATTTCTAATTTTGGCACAGAAGATTGTCAAGCACGTCATAACATTACATGATAGCAGATGAAATAAAGCGGATTTTTCAATTGTTATTGTCAGTTATTGGACGATGTTTACGGAAAATTCCAGTGTCTCATCTAACATCTCGAACGTTCGATAACCATTTTATAGAAAAACTTGCATCACTAAGTCTAAGACACTTCGTAATACAATCACAATTATCCTTTAACATTGTTTTGTGAAATGTACTGCCGCTAACGAAGAGGTCTTCATTGCGGATACCAACATTGGTGTGATGTTTGTTTGTGATTGATGTTTCCGGTCATCGGTAAGGAAATGAATTGGTGCAATATTATTTGTACGCACCAGATGAATTCAACATAGGAATAATTGTATAAAAATCGACCATCTGATCACAAAGCTTACGATCATCATTTAGCTTGCATGGTTGCTCGCTAAGGACAAATCTGACTATTCCTAATTAAATTAACCATCCAGGTGTTTTTTATTAGCCAAGCACAAGACCAACACTTTAGCGCTAACGGTCGCAAACGATGAATGCGACATTGACAGTGAAGGAAGTTCGTTACTCTGTTTAAATCCTCGCATTAGTTGATTTTGAAGGTCTAACAATAATTTCCTAGATACCCCAACTAACAGTAGATCGAAATCGAAGACGATTATCAGTGGAAGTTATAGCTCGATGTCTTTTATAAGCAGCATCATTTCAAAGTAATGGCACACATCGCTCCAAGTCATCCGTTTAATTTGTTGGATTGTCGGTACTATCGGAGCTTGAAGTGTAACGGAGCATCTAATCAATAGGCTGTAGGTGGAGGTCCGTTTCGAACTCAAACCGGCTACTGAGAGAAGAGCATTGAGATCAGCCGATCGTTTCTACGCCCGAACGAACGTTCTCCTTCCGTCCTAGGTCAGAGGTGGCGAACAAAAACAAATAAAAAAGTGCTGCGCCAGGTTCATGTATATACCGATTTGATTTTACTTAGCTACGCGATGTGCTAGCATCCACTCCAAGTGTAAGTTTATGCAGGTTCGCCAGCACTGTTTTAAGTTGTAGCACTATCTTTTAGCACGTTATCACATACACTGAGAGCGAGAGAGAGAGTGGTGATCTCATCTTACCTCTCGACAAGAGCTGCTCAACAGATGATTGTATACAACGCGATTTCGTTTCGTTTTTCAGAACGTTTCCAACTGTTGTTGTGTCAGTAGCCAGCTGATCGTCGTCCAAAACTACGATTGTACCCGGAACATCGTTTCTTCGCCGACATAGAACGAGCGGCACCGATTGGCTCTAATTGCCCGCCATCGCATTTTAATTGAAATCAATCACATTACTTGCTCTACCGAAATATGTGACACAATGCGACGTTAAGTGAAGGAAAAATAAGTTTCGGAACCTAGCGCGATCGAACCTTCATTATCAACATCTAATCGTGTGCATGATGATCGCATCGACTTGACGAACTACAAGTGCTTCTTCCCTTCGGAACGTTATGCAAGTGTGAAAAAGTGAACCATTTTTCGTTGTTGATTTCTACTGCCACGCGTGACGCTAGTGAAAAGAAAATCGTTGCCGATCGAGGTCGCGTCATCACTGGCGGATATCGAGTAGCGGTTGTACGGTTGACTTCTGCAAGCAAAAAAATCGCCACACTTTTACTGTGGATTGCAGCCAGTTGGCAACAGTATGATCAATCAAAAAGCCCCGCTGGAAGATGGCAGGTTTGTAGAACATTTTGTTAACCCTCAACGACAACCAGTGCTTATCGAAGTAAAACTCGCGTACGAAAACAATAACTGTCCGGTGCAAACATGTGATGTTTTAATTGTTTATTTTCGTTTCGTTCTTCTGCATGTATCCGCCAAACAATCGTGACTTCGAAAGAACATCCAAAGAAAAGCCGCAATACAGTGAGTTGTCCTATCTCGTTACTCGACAATGCCTTCAGCGAGAAGACTTTAATCAGCTTTCACAGTACGAGAGACTAAAGCCCACTGGTAAGTGCACTTTCATCCATGTGCTCTACGATAAGAGCAAGTAAACATCTTTTTCATGATTTATTCACAAAGTTCTATAATACATAATTATGTTTGATCACGGCTGGGAATATATAACTGTTGACACGATAGAAAAAGTTGATATCCCATTTTACACCTTTTGTGTTTAAAATACATTATTTATTACATTGTGGTATTATATACGTATAATACCACGCCAACAAACTTCAGAAGCTGAATCTCTGTATGTAACATTCCAGGCACCAAATCGTCAATACAGACTAATCTATTTGAAATGTTGTGATTAATTAATTAAAATTAATAAATTGCAAATACCCATCATGTTATTACCATTGCATACGGCTTAATTCGAATCATAACGTACGGCAGCAGCATTACATGCCATGCGCGACCACTAACCGAGAGTTTGGAGTTAAATAATTAATTAATTAACATTAAAATTTAATGTTGTTTATCTTTGAAAACAATTTTCATAAACCATAATTATTGTTTATTTTTATTGTTTTGTTTAGCCCTCTTATCAGTCCATTAGTTTTATCTAATTATTATTATTATCCTACTATGGGTAAACTAGTATGTTACAGAAAGCCAAGCTTCATTAGTTGATCGAATACAGTTGTTGAGCAAAGAAAAAGCACATATTAATCTCTTATTTTTCGATCTTGATCCGATGTCTGTGTGCTTAACTCTATTTGTTTTTACCACAACGATATTCTTCCGATATAATTGTAATACTGATAAACAAAAAGTTCTAGGGTTTCTGTAGGTTCTACCCCCACCAGAATCATTTTACCGTAGCAAGGACTATCTCAACACGACAAAACAAAAGTTAATATGAACGGCAAGGCTGTATCACTTAACTTAACAATTACATAAAATCAACTTATTTTTTCTGATCATCAAAATCGCGTTTTGCATGCCTCTGACAATTGCTATGACCTTCCTTCAAATTGATGGGACACATATAAATCGCCAAGACGCTTGATAGCGCCTTCAAGTATTAAATCAACATAAGCAATCATTTAAATTTCAAACCGATTGAAATGCTATAACCACATAACGGCCACTAAACAACCAATTTTAATAAACTAGTGCATTACCATTAATTTATTCCACAGCTCTTGATTCAATTGGAGCCTCCGTGAGAAACGTCAAGTGCCTTGCGTCAATCAAAGGATTTTTTCCAATCCTCCAATGGCTTCCAAAGTATTCGATCAAGAATGATCTTTTAAGCGATATGACGGCGGGGCTTACGGTGGCTGTACTTCAAATACCTCAGGGAATGGCGTACGGAATCTTGGCTGGGGTTGCTGCCAACGTAGGACTCTATATGGCCTTCTTTCACAGTCTTGTGTATGCTGTGTTCGGCACATCACGTCATATATCCATGGGAACGTTTGCAGTCACCAGTTTAATGACTGCCAAAATTGTTGCCACCTACTCAACTGTAATACCAACCCTGGCGGTACGTTTATTCTTCACAGTGGTTGATTTATTTGTGTACATGTTATTCATCGCTATCAATCAATTTCATTTTCATTTTAGTTCAATGGAACTGATGCCATAGTATCGGATTTAACTCCAACGGAGAGTGCTATATACACACCAATACAAGTAGCAACAGCCGCTTCTTTCGTGGCAGGCATATTTTATGTAAGTATTATTACTATAACGTTTTCGTAAACTATCATCACTAGCTTCTCGTTGCTGTATCCTCATCTAGTTTATCATGAGTGCTGCTCGGATGGGGATGCTATCGTCGCTCTTGAGTGAACCATTGGTCAGTGGTTTCACAACAGCAGCTGCTGTTCACGTGATGGTTAGCCAATTGAAGGATCTGCTTGGTGTTTCCATACCACGTTATAAAGGTACCTTCAAAGTGATTCTTTCGGTACGCGACATAATCGATCAGGCACCGAACGCCAATCTTACAGCCGTCTACACATCCTTGGTGGTTATTCTGTTCATGATATTTATGAACGAATATTTCAAACCATGGCTTTCTACCAAGTGTCGATTCCCGCTACCAGCAGAATTGATGGCTGTGGTCGGAGGCACAGTGGCCTCTTACTTCATTGGGCTTGGACCGAACTTCGATGTTGGTTTAGTAGGATCCATACCGACCGGGTAATTTGAATGCCGTTAGCATATCACTGCACCAGCTAGCATTGCACGGATGCTAATTTTTATTTTATCATTTGCAGCCTTCCCGCACCGCAATTTCCACCATTTTCGCTTATAAAGGCCGTCGCAGTTGATAGTATAGCAGTAACTATCGTCGGTTACTCGATCGTCATGTCGATGGGTATGATCTTTGCACAAAAGGACAACTACGAAGTGCGCCCGAATCAGGAATTAGTTGCACTCGGCTTCACCAACATTTTTGGATCCATATTTTCCTGCATACCTACCGCTTGCTCACTGTCTCGCTCCCTAATCCAGCATCAAACAGGAGGCAAGACGCAAATAGCGGCCGTCTTTTCTTCCATGATAATACTTGTCGTCTTACTGTGGGTCGGTCCATACTTCGAGAGTTTGCCACGATGCGTACTGGCAGGCATTATTGTCGTTGCCCTGAAGGGCATGCTAATACAGGTATACCACATCAAGAAGTTTCATCGTGAAGGCAGCCTAGAATTATTCGTTTGGTGTGTGACGTTTCTTTCGGTGGTCATTATCGATATTGACATTGGATTGCTGATCGGAGTAGTGATTTCTCTGCTCTCATTGTACATCAAGGGCTGGAAAACTTACTACAGTCTGCTTGGAACTGTTCCGGACACTGCTATCTATGTTGACATCGGAAGCCACCAAAGGGCGGAAGAGCTTCCCCATATCAAAATATTTAAGTACACGGGTTCAATTAACTTTGCCAACAAGACTAATTTCAAGAAAGCTTTGTACAAAGAAACTAAGGTTCATCAACGCGCCAATGTTTCTCTGGTCCCTCGCTATAATGGCGAAACCACAGGTCTGCAGTCCACCAAAACGGTTATAATTGATCTGAGTAGCGTACCACATGTTGATACTGCTGCGTGTAAAATGTTAACAGAAGTTAAAACTAATTTAGAAAAACTCAGCATTGCGCTTCTATTGGCCACACCAGCTGACTGCGTATATGATGCATTGCTTCATGCAGAATCGATAGGAGAAGGAGGTTTTAACGTTTTTCCCTCAATACATGACGCTGTTATATACGCTCAGGGAAATGATTCAACTGTATAGCGTATGTTCGCAAAAATAACTTAATATAATACAAACCAAAATTACATGTGCCTTCTATGAACAAATTGAAAGCAAAAGCTCTCCATACGAAAAGGCACTAATTTATTGGAATTGGTACCTTAAATATCGAACAAATCATGTGATAAGTTTGCTCACACCAGCGTAATTCAGATTCCTTCATGCGGAGAATACTTATACTTGCTCCTAGGTTTCAACAACTACTTCATTATGGCGTTTCGAAGATTAGTTACATATTCAACATAAATGAAGATAATGAATCTTCCTAACAAACAGTAACAAACCTCACGGGTTCTCTAGAGTCTCGACAATTTTGACAGGGCATACGTATCGTTTTTTGACGGTATGAATGAATTACTGGTATGCATTGATTGTACAAAAGCTGCATAAAGTGTAAGAACAGGCATTACAAGCGAAAGAAAACAGTTTACAATAAACAGGCCGTCTATTTTATAATGTTTCTTTTGTTCAATCAACTTCAAATTCAGATAACATAACACACGTAAGTAATACTGTATCATTCCAAAATTGAAAACAAAATTTTTTCAGAACTTCTAGGTTAATACAACAGAATAGGTAATGATAGTGACCACTTCTCAAACTTATTAATGAATCAAAGTGTTGCTATAAATTCATCACTTCAGAGTTAGAACTTGCTATTCCTACCTACGGACCACCGCTTCTATCAGCAATGTGTTGTCGTCCCTAGTTAATGTTCGTCTCCGCGTTCGTCTCCGTCGAAGATTGCCGTTACGAATTGTAAACAAATTATTATGACAGGTAGGGTTTTCAGAGCAAAACGTGAAGCGGGGCAAAATGGCCACCAGCAATATTGGTTATAATAATGAATAAAATCATAATTTTAATTTAAGTTCCAAATGATCTGATCGTCTCGAAAATGAGCTTTATTCATTATTATTATCCAGCATGAACGTTAGTTGACTTCACCCGGATGCTCGTGTTGTGTGTAACAAAATGTGGGTTAAATTGCATGAACACAAACTGCAGATACGTATATTTGTTGAAATCGGTTCACCGGACATATAAGTCGTCCAAACTTGGAATAGTTGCATTTGATAATTGGTGCAATATTTCATATTAAGATGCACTTGAAATTGCGCTACCTAAAATAATGGTCATTTGAGCGTTACTATTAAAATATGTTTCATTTATACTTACAACAAAACTGTTGTACATTTTTCATAATCTACCAATCATGAGTTTGGTTTGAAACAATCACCAACGCATGTGCAGACGAATAGGAAACTGTCAAAACGGGAACCCAGGGGTGCATCGCAAAAGACGCTTATTACGAAACCTGATTCTATTTCCACCTTGGTACAAATTGTTTGCCAGAGCGCGGCCTAAGCAGGATCAAGCAACGTCAGACATGTGTTTTTTTTATTGTCAGGCATACTGTCAAAACGTTCTATGCCAAGCGATTTAGTTTTTTCAACGGGATCGTCATCATTGCCAGAAAATTATTACGGTGATAGCTTAATTCTCAACCTTGCCATCAATAACATTGGAACATCTCATAGAATGTGCTTGTTTTGTGAAGAATAAGGTGCGCTCGAAAGCTCTGTGCAATTAAGCTCAGCCTCATATCACTGTTACCATTCCGCTCTCACCCAGCTATTCACGATGTTCTGAGCGACAACCAAACAACTTGTGCGTTACTCCTGAAAATAATTAATATTCACATGCTGTGCCACGCATCTGGCCCATTGCCATTCGATAAAAACGTAGCCGGCCAAGCTAAATGAAGTGCATTTCTTTGATGTAAACAAAGTGTTTTTGTTTAACGAGGAGCCTCCCCATAACACGGAGGGCTCCGTCAGCAAAAGTAAGTGAGAAAATCAATACCTACGCCTTGCAAACACGAGCGGATACAAATAAGGGAACAAGGAATGCGAGTGACTGGTGGAAATCATCCAAACATTTACAAAAGTGCATTCGGTTCTTGGAGCGGAAGTAGGTGTGGAAAAATCGATCTTCCAGAAAATGTGTTTGCACTGCGAGTGGGGCTACTGCGAGTGGGGTCGATTTCTCTAAATAGACGAAATAAGCATAAGCGACTGGGCGTTTGGTGTTTATTGTTTGTTTAGTTGGTTTGGTTGTTTCATGCAATCTGCGAAATCCATTTGACGAATTCTTCGTGCGACGGGTTGCGAGGGCCTACGATGGTTACAGACGATAATGTATAAAACAGCAAATTTAGGTGTAGTGCCGACGCAATATTTAGTACCTCCGAGGTTGTTTATTGTTTGTTCGTTATCACCTTTCCATAGTTAACATTTTATTTAAATAAGTTGTTCACACTTTTGCTTAAGGTAATGTGCGTGTTTGATTTAGTGAGCTAATCATAAGCATCAAAAGACTGCATAAAGAATTTTTGCATTATAATTTTCTATACACTTTTATGTTTAAACAAATGATTTGAAATCCAAAAGTACAGCGTCTATACAAATCACTTCTGAAATTTAGTTTTTCAACATTTGTTGGTGCACTTTTATTAAAATGGTTTTAAGTATATTACACTGAATGTTTGTTAAAAGAAGAATGAAGAAAGTTTTCCTGTGTATTCCTTTCAAGGGTTTAGCGTACAGTTATGCACGTGATAATCAGACTCAAGTTCAATGTGTGAAAATCAAATGAACAGATCAGTATGAAAACTCATGATGATTTATGTGATAAAATTGTAGAACATTTATTAGTGGATTTCTTAGAAGAAAAACATCGATATGCTTTGATTAAGCGTTGCCTAAATGCCTTTTTTAAACTCTGAAGAGCATGTCACCTGCCAATCAGTTAAATGTTTGCAATGAACATAAATACCGGTGTCTTTTTATCTATTATTACCGTCAGGATTCTTATTATAGATGAAATAATGTGTTCTTTGTATCGGTTATCTTGAATCTTTTCTTTTAGGCTGATCGTATGTACATCGACGTATTTGGTAGAATATCTGTAACATTCTACCATAATTTGTAATAGATCCCCCTGCCATTCCAAACATGTTGTCAAACGGATACGAACAGCGAAAGAAAACCGATAACGCGAATGATTGGATATCCGTTGATGATCGACGAAGTAGCAGAGACAACAATCGTTAGCCGCATTGGGCATTCGGCCAGCCGAAATAGCCTTCGACTGTTGACATCAAGCGTCATCAGTGGCTCCGAACGCGCAAAATGCAGGCAAAAAAACGATACATACTAGTGATAATCTGTTGCGCTTTCCTAGCGTACTGCTACCTGGGTGGATATCGTCTGAAAGGATTGCAAGCACTGTTTCGGATACGGATACGTAAAAATCCGGACAATCTGCCATCCTACCACCAGCTGCACTACCAGTACATAGATAGTACGGAGTCAACAAATCAAGCGCAAGCATTACCGGACGATGAACTGTTTGCGGCTCCCGCGTACGAGTCGCGATTTCGCGATCTGGCTCCTCAACCGACTTTCCAAAGAGGTGTTATCCGACGTGTGACTGATGAAAGAGGTGCGATGTTTAAATCTTGTCGCATGGAAACTTGCTTCGATTTTAGCAAATGTAGCGATAAGAACTTTTACGTTTACGTGTACCCACCGGAGCCATTGAATTCGCTTGGTGCTCCCCCGCCAATTAGTCAGAACTATCAAAAGATCATTTCGGCAATTCAAGAAAGCCGCTACTATACGACCGACCCTGAGCAAGCCTGCCTGTTCGTGCTTGGCATTGATACACTTGATCGCGACTCGCTCAGTGAGGATTTTGTGCGCAATGTGCCGTCTCGCCTGCAACGGCTACCCCACTGGAATAATGGGCGAAATCATATCATATTTAACCTTTATTCTGGAACGTGGCCAGACTACAACGAGAATGGACTCGGATTTGATCCGGGACAGGCGATCCTAGCCAAAGCTAGCATGAGCGTCCAATCGCTTCGACCCGGATTTGATGTCAGTATTCCTCTGTTTCACAAACAGTTTCCATTACGTGGCGGCAATACGGGTTTCGTAGTCAGTAACAACTTCCCAGCCAACAAGAAGTATCTGCTAGCCTTCAAAGGCAAAAGGTAAGTACTCTGAAAATATAGCTTTGAAGACTTGTGGCACATAATTTTCGTTCATAAAACGTGTATATCGGAACCTTGAAATTATTGCCGTTTTAGCTCTCGAGCTATTGGAAGACAATTCGTGCCTCGCTGATTAGAATAACAATGAGATAATAAATTGTCTTCTTTTGGCTCTTTGCTTCAGAGCATTCTGGTATTAACCTCAGCTTTTTGTTTTATGGACGCTACTTTAGTCACATAAGACATATCACATCCCTTAGTGTATGCATTGTATACATTCTACGTGAATGCATGTAAAATAACGCATTTTTTGTCTTGCAATATACCGACAATTCCACTTCCATTTCTCAAAACATTTCTAACAAATCCAAACATCATCTTTGCTTCATCTTGTAATTCAATTACTGTATTACATTATTTCTAAAGTAAGGATTTTAAATTCATTGCTATAAAAAGATAGACTTGATTTATATTCTACTTTAGTTTTTTTTGTATTTTCTTTTCTTTAGTTTCGATATGGGCTTTAGCCGGATAATGCAAACATATTATAAAAATGCGTCGCATCAAAACTAAAGCCAGTACAAACAATCATTTTTTTATATTGCTGAATAAAATTTTCCAAAACAAAATCAAAATATTGTACCTAGAGAATAGAGAGAGGACAAGCGATATGGCATAGTTTTATTATTTAAAAAAAAGCATAATAGCAGACAAATAAATTTTTTATATAGCATAAGTTAATGGTGAATTGATTTTCAAATTTGATAAAACGTGTGTTTTCTCCATTCTAGTCCATAACTACACGATACTATACAATTCTCCAAGTAAGATGAATGGTAGATTTTAAAGCTGTTTATATCTATTATTATAGTTTTACAAATCGGTAGCTAGAAATAAATGTTCGTCGTGTACATGTTCATGTTAATGCTACACGAGGACGATCCGAATAGGAATCGAACCACGTCTGTCCTCGTTGGCACTGGTATCGATTAGACAACTCAGCAGACCTCAAATAAGGCTATAATAATGTAGCCAACCAACCTGATAGGACTTTTTTTACACAGTGCTTCAGGTAGTGCATTGAAAAGTTTTTTATTTTATTATATATCCGAACGGTCTTCTGGAATGTCATACAAAAACTCAAAGCATTTTGTATAGATCGGCTTGAATATAAAATAATATTTATGGATTCCCAATAAACTTTACTCATAAACATGTATGCAAAATTCATGTAAGATAAGATATTCGCCTTAGTCTAGTCGTCAGTAACTTTAAAAAAAGATATCTAAAGTGAAATATTGTTATTAACATTATATTTTAAGGTACGTCCATGGCATCGGTTCTGAAACACGAAATTCATTGTTTCATTTACACAACGCCCGAGATTTTGTTTTAGTCACAACTTGCAAACATGGAAAAAGTTGGAGAGATCTACAGGATGCCCGATGCGATGAAGATAACCGTGAATATGACAGGTTAGTACCCTTTCTCGCACATGGCATAACCATAACAGATTGACTTATTTTATCGTGTGTGGACAATGTGTGTATATCTAAAAAAAATCAATATTGTTCAAAAAAGTTCTTCATTTAATTACAGATATGACTACGAAACATTATTACAGAATTCAACATTTTGTCTGGTACCGAGAGGACGTCGGTTAGGATCTTTTAGGTAAAACAGTTTAATCAAGCTCTGCAGTCCATTTTCTTAAACATATCGCATTTATTTCTTTTTTATAGGTTTCTAGAAGTACTTCAGGCGGGTTGCATACCCGTGTTACTTTCAAATACATGGGTTTTACCGTTCCAGTCTAAAATTGACTGGAAGCAAGCCGCTATATGGGCAGATGAAAGACTGTTGTTGCAAGTGAGTAATAGTAAAGTTTACTATTCATTTTATAAGACGTAAAACATTGCTGTTTTTTTACATATCTAACTCAGGTTCCAGACATCGTACGATCCGTCTCTACAAGCCGCATTTTAGCTTTACGTCAACAGACACAAGTGCTTTGGGAGCGTTATTTTAGTTCCATCGAGAAAATAATTTTTACAACATTTGAGGTTAGTATTGAGAGGGATGATTGTTATGTAATAATTTATAGTTATTCATATCTATTGTTGTTTAAACTATTCTTTTTATCATTTTTCATGTTAACCATTAACATAACATTTAACCGTTTGCCTTTGTTTGTTAAAATATTACCCTTTTTTATACTAAAGTCAATGCAAAATATTACTTATTTTTATATTACTCTTTAATGGTTCAGCATGATCAGTGCAATATTTTTTTAAATCTTTAGCAGAATATTCAAGCATTTAATCGATTTTCAATCACTTTTAATCTGTTTTAGATTATCCGTGAGAGACTGCCAGACTATCCTCATCGGAACGGACTGACTTGGAATACGTCCCCAGGAGCTTTGTTGACGATTCCAACATTTTCCGATACTCATCGCCGATTTCCTTTCCTGCTGGATAAACTTGGTCACACACCCGGACTGAACTATACCGCCGTTATATTTGTACAGATCGGTACGCAGCTTACACCAAACACAGCTTTATACAAGCTAGTCAAGAGTATTACCAAAAGCCAATACATAGATAAGGTTAGTAGCGAAGCAAAATGTATTGCTAAACATTATAGGATTAATGTAATTTCGTGATATTCTTTATAGATTTTAATTCTGTGGGCAACAGATCGATCTGTTCCGCCGAAGAAACGTTGGCCATCTACAGGTCACATTCCATTGCACATCATATCGGGCAGCACGAGCGAAGATAGGCCAAGCATATCCCAAAGATTCTATCCCCACGAGCAAATCGAGACTGACGCCGTTTTGTCACTGGATGAGGACGCTATATTGAACACTGACGAGCTGGACTTTGCCTATCAGGTTTGGCGAGATTTCCCGGATCGCATCGTCGGCTATCCTGCGCGGGCACATTTCTGGGATGATTCCAAGGTTTGGTGCCATCTATTTGGGCGCGTAATCTAACCCGGCACTTTCTAATCATATTATTTACAATTTAAACAGAATGCATGGGGCTATACATCCAAATGGACAAACTATTATTCGATCGTGCTTACTGGCGCCGCATTTTATCATCGCTACTACAACTATCTATACACTAACTGGCTATCGTACCTGCTGTTAAAAACGGTACAGCAATCGTCCAACTGTGAAGATATTCTCATGAATCTTCTTGTATCACATGTTACTCGCAAACCTCCCATTAAGGTGACACAGCGAAAAGGCTACAAAGATCGAGAGAGTGGAAGGTAAGCGCCATCGTGTTCGTTTTAAACATAGTAAGGGCAGACCGGTGGTCTAATGGATGACGCGACGGCTCCTGTAAAAGGCCGGACGTAGTTCAATTCTCATCCGGACTGTCCCCCTGTAGCAAGGCCTGAATATCCGGCTACGTGCTAAAAATAAGTCTAGTAAGCCTGTATAAGGCCGTCATGACCTCGTAGGTCGTTTACGCCAAACAAGAAGAAGTAGAAACCACAATAATGTTGTAATTGACCTGCAATCGCCTTTTTCGATGTGAACATTTTCATAAAAAAATAGATATCATTGAACTAACAATAGTCGATTCTCGCTAACTGGAATGCTTTTTAACTGGAGGTTCGCTAACTGGACTGTTTGGCTGTCTGGGACTGGGTACGGTACGGGGTACGTCAATGTAATATGGCTTCCAAGCCTTTGCAAAGCATGCAAAAACAATACATGTTAGTACCCCTCAGGTTTTGTTTACGTATTTCTGACAGTTGAAAAGTCAGTTCAGTTATCGAGCATCTTCTGTATAAAATAATAAGCAATACGGCCGTTCATTCTGAAAAAAAATCAAATTGATTTTTTTAATAATGGTAAAAAATATATGTTTTTGGGCGCAAGGAAGGACATAAACCTTGCGGAAAAGGTAAAATTTTTAGGATAAAAATAGGCATCATACATAGATAATTGTTATGAATACAATTGTTGAATACAATTGTTAAGCACCCAACATTTTTAACTGATTTCATATCGAACGAATTTTTTTTTAATTATTTTGTGAATCTATTTTGAAAACAGGCACTTTTTGGTCTGTAAAGTAGACTTTGCATACAATTTACGAATAACTAGACACAATATTACAGAAGTGTATAATGAAAAACGATTATTTGAAACATGCAAACAAAGGTTACTGACAACCCCTTATTTTCCTTTCTTTGTGAACATATTACCTATTATTGTGTATTATCGTTATTTTGCGGTAAGCTGAGTTTATACTTAGCACATGGAAGGATATTTTAAAAAAATAATTCGTACTAAACGATACTGTTCTTTATTACAGATCGCCATGGAATGATCCTGA
>KB680802.1:0-16656 GCA_000349165.1 Anopheles christyi | reverse complement strand
TTGTTGTTGTTGATTTTAAGTAAGACTGTCAACGTTCATTAAAACGTTGAGTTAACTTGATTGGGGGGTGGTCTCGATTTTAGTACCTAACCTATATGACTAGACACAAACTCTCGCCTGTTTCGCAGTAACACAATCTTATATTTGTTTGTGTTCGTTGAAACTGATGGAAAAATAAAAAAATAAACCGATAAAGTTGGAGAAGAGAACATCAGAATGTTACCACCAAACAAGAAATGAAAGAAACAATTCAAACGACTATCACTAGAGCGTTGAAATATAAGCAACAAACGGTATAGCAAAAACACTACTTCACATGCTTCACAATTCGATTGGAAGATACACAACAAGAACAAAAAAAAAATACGATTGAACGTTTAGAAACGTCCCCCGGCGCGCAGTTTACGGCTTCTGGCTGATTGATCGTCGATCGATCGAAATGATAGCAATTCTGATGTACTACTAACTCCAAATTCTAAGTAAATTGTAAACTTCTAACAACAGATTGCAGTGCAGTGCAGTATGTGGTGCACTATGGTAGATAGACTGCGTGTGCTTCAAATGTGCTACTATTGTGCGTGTGTGTGTGTATGTGCGTATAAAAATGCAGCATTCTTGTAGTGAGTGCTTCGGTAAACTAGTAGATAACTAGCGAGCCGCCTAAAAGTTATGCAACCCATCGTACACACGCCATGCGGATTGCATTCTTTCAGGCAGCTACTTGGGGCTATGTTAAGGATTTCGTTGTGGTGACGAGTGAAAATGAAATGGAGAATTGTCGTTTAAGAATAAAAAAACGATACAAATAACGCTCAATTGAGACCGCCCTACGCACTGCTACCGTGACCGGGCGGGCTAAAGTAGTCCCAGTGATGATGATGGACCGCCTTTTCACCGCTCATGCCGAGCGCCATCAAGCCAGCCACGATTACGATAAGTATGATGATGGCGATGTGTAGATCGCGCTTATTCTCGTCCTTGCTGCTGGCACGCAGCATTGCCATCAGGTCATCGCTGGTCTGGCGGATGGAGGAACCGCACGCACGCACCAGCTGACCACCGAGCGTAGGGATGGAGGGTTCGGGCGATCGGGTACCGTGTCGATGACGACGCTGCTCCCGCTGGAAGTCTTCCTCCGAGGTAGACTCGCGCTTCGAACGATGATGACGGCGACGGCGCTGCGGTGCAGACGGTGCAAGCCCAAGATCCTCCTCGGAGGGAACACCGCGCAGCAGGTAGGTGGCAGCGGCGGCCGACGCTGAAAGATAGTCCGGATGGTAAACGAACGGTGCTGCCATCGGAGGGAGTGGTGGTCTGATCGGGAGTTGATCCGTGGATGTCAGGTTGGATGGTGGAACAGCTGCTGCTACGCCATCTACAACATCCACCATAGGAATAGCTAGTGGAACCGTTGGCACATGTTCTTCCGGCCCAACAGCACCATCCTGCTGTGAGGCAGCCTCCGTAGTAAGTTCCTTCGTTGCCGCCTGTGCTGCGGCGGCAGCCTTTTGCTGCTGCAGTTCCACCTCCCGTTGACGGGCTTGTTCCGCCTCGATGGCTCGCTGAATCTCGAGTTCACGCAGTCGCTGATGTTCGAGCTCCCGGGCACGCTGCAGCTCCATCTCCCTTATCCTTTGCTGCTCGAGATCACGCGCACGCTGCTGCTCAATTTCACGCACTCGCTGTAGTTCCAGCTCACGGGCCATATGTAGCTCACGCTCGCGCTCCCGCGCACGCTCTAGCTCCTGCTCGCGCTCCTTCAGCAGCTCGCGCTCCTTCTCACGTTGCAGCTCGCGCTCCTTCTCCTGCTGCTCCATTAGCAGCTGCTGCTGTTGCTGGGCAACCAGTAGCTGCTGTTGTTGGTTCTGCTGTTGTGTTAGCAGCATCTTCTGGTGCTCCTGCTGCTGCTGAATCTGTTCCTTCAGTTGCTGCGTTTGCAGCAGCTGCTGGTTCTGCTGCTCGAGCAGCTGCCGCTGCTGCTCCTCCAGCTTCTGCTCTTGCAGTCGCTTCTGATCGTCGTGCTGGCGACGCAAATCTTCCAGCTGCTGTAGGTGCAGCTTCTGCAGCTCATCGATGTGCTGCTGTTCAGTGGTGCGCAAACGCTCAACTATCTCCTCAATAACATTCGGTGCGATTTCGACATTACGCAGCGGCTCGGGTGTTGTGGCGGAAAGGCGTCCATCGACCGACGTCCTGGACGAACGCATCGTGGGCGTACGGAGCGTGTTGCTCGCCTCGGCCGGACGAATTTCATCCTCGCGCGTTAAGCTATTGGTGCTCTTACGGAACCGTCGCTCGAACGTGTCCGTCCTGCGTGGTTCCGGTTTGCGCTCGTCCGAGACGTACTTCTTCACCAGCTCCGCAATGTACTGATCGTCATCGAACTCTTCCAAAGGTTGCACCGTTAACGATGCCTCCACGATGGATTCGTGGTTTAGCGAAGGCGTTGATACCTTCCGTTCGATCAGTATCGAGGCGGGCGTTTCCGGCCGACTGCCAGAGCGGGACGATTTGGGCCGCTCGGACAGTGCCTTTGCATTGCCGTCGCGGAAGCGGCTCAACGCACCCTCCAGCTGGTCACCGTCATGGGCACGAGCAGCACGCTCCGTCGCGGCTGCTATTTCCGCATCCAGCCCAAAGTCCTCCGAAACGGGATCGGTTTGGGTGGCCGTTTCAACCTCCTCGAGGGAGGTGTCGTGTACCGTGAGCGGTACCATGCGTTCCCCACCACCATCCAGATCGTGATGGTCGCTACCGTCCGGGCGACGGGGCTTGCGCGTTGGGCGTGGTGGCGGTGGCAATGGACGATCCTTCATCTTGCTCGCAACATCACCCGAGTGCAGGGTAGGCGGCTTCGGTCCCAGTGGAGGTGCCGGAGCGATCACGTCCTCGTACTGTGCCACCTCGTCCTTGCTAAGACTGGACGATTTCCTTGAACAAAAAAAAAAAGAGTCATAGTTCTTGCCGCCAAGGAGTTTTTTCTACTGCTGAGGTGTCCCTGCGATACTTACAGTTGCTGCTCACCGGTCAAGCTAGTGACGGACTTCCTGCGTGGTGGACGGTTCGGGTTAATGGTGCTGTAGTTGCGCTCTGGTCGGACGGGTAATACCGACTGATGATAGTTCGGCAGTGTGCTGAACTGTCGCGGTGGCGGTGCATCGAGCGATCGGGTTGACTTTCGTCGGCGTATCGGTGCCGGTGGACGTGGTGGTGCTTCCTTCCGTACGGTGGCATATCTGGACACGCATGAAAAGAGAGCAGCTTAATACACAGTTTCATCCAAATTGACGGATAACACACACTCACCCATTGGATTCGGAAATCTCGTATGAATAGCCTCCAGGGATAGGTGAACGATCGATAATGCCACCGATCAGTGATTCTGCCCCACGGGAAACAAGATCATCATCGTCGAGTGTCTTCGAGATCTGAGAGCGAGACCGAGAACGGCGTGGCGTCGGTTCGGGCAACATGCCAAAGCTTTCCTCGCGTGCAAGCGGTACCTCAGTACGGTAAGCCATCGTCGTTGTCTGTGAAAGGGGAATGGAAAGCAACAAAAGAGGGGACGAAAACCCCAAACCCAACAACACGCATGCACCATCCAGAGGAATGATCGAGCATCGGCATCAGCACGGGACAATGGATGAGACAAAGAGGGAGAGGGGGGTGGAATAGAAAAAAGAGGATCGATTAGTACACAACGTGCCACATGAATGTCCCCGATCGATGAGTCACCCGCTATCCAAATGCCGCCCCACTGGGAAGGACTTTGGCGTGGGAAAGGGGTTCAAAGGGGGAGCGGAAACGGTGCACTTTGGTTACCGTGGTGGGAGGTGGTCCGGAGATGAAGTTATTGGAGATGGACTTCCCGCCAGTCAGTCCACCGTTCGTGAATGATGATGGTTCTACGTCCGATGGGGTCACATCACGGAAGCGCTTCTTGCGATGGCGAGTCGGTGGTGTCGGCGGTACGACCGTACCGGCCAACATGGCCTGTCTCGGAAGGGAACCGCCTCCATTCAGTGAGTCCTCTTCCTCGTCCATGTAGCGGGCTGCAGCCGATTGCAAAAGATGGGGCTGCTCACTACCATACTTTGTGCGCTGACGATCGTAAAACGCAACATCTTCCTCCTCTTCCTCATCTTCCAGCCCATAGCCCTGGTCGTCTGGTGGGACGGACTGGTCGGTCGACTTCTTGGACTTGCGTGTTGGACGATCCGGTGGGAAGGTGCGATAGAAATCGGATCCCTTTCCACCACCACGGTACTCGTCCGTGAAGGAGTTCTGCTGGTTGGACACATCGTCCGACTCGAAGCTGGGCTGATAGTACCTGCGCATACCGTCCTGTTCCTCCTCGTCGTAGTAATCGTACCGGTCCATATCGGCCAGTGCGTTCTTTGGATGGCTCAGGCCTTCCTTGATGGCGGAACTGATGTACTCGCCCATCTGGATGTTATCCTTCGAGATGCCCTTCTGACGCAGGAAGAACTCATCATCGTCGATCTCCTCCAGTACGCCCTTGCGACGGCGCACACTCGAGCTACCGGACGACTGGCACTCCTGGTTCGTGTACGGTGTCGATGAGCGACGTTCCAGCTCCTTTTCGGTGCGCTGTTTGCTCAGCTCCAGTAGGAAGCGGGCCTGTTCGCGCGCCTCCTGATCGATCGCCTCATCCTCCTTGGCCACCAGCAGACGTTCCTCCTCATCCAGGAAGTCGAGATCGTTACTGTTCATGTCAATGTTCTGTCGGATCTTCTGCCCCAGCGAGCTGGCCCAAAACTGTTTCTCCTCTTCCGACGCAAGATCCGACTCCTGTCGTTCCATCGGTGGCTTGCGCTTCAGAAACTCCTCATGCCTAGCCGCCGACAGTTGATGAATTTCTCGATTCTCCTTGTCATACTCCTCGAGCTGCTTCTGCTCCTCCGTTACGGCCAGCTCGGGTCCTTCGAACTCGGCACGCTCAAGCTCCTGGCGCATGCGACGCTCTACGGACGTTTCACGGTCATCCAGCTCACTGCCAGTGTACTGCAGGAAGCGGCTACTGTCCGCGTCTTCCGACTTTTCCGACGTCCAACGCGATACGAGCGACGGTCCCTGCGGGCGTGTCGTCTTCGCTGTCTTGGTAAACTCGAGCGGTGGTGGTGTCCCGGCACGCACACTAGCCTGCCCACTTGCGGCCGTTGGCGTTGACTTTTGACGCTTAAACTTGTCGAAAATGCGTGGATACGTGCTGAAGTCGGTGTAGTTTACCTTGGTGGGCGTCGCATCACCCATCATTGACGCGTCCGAAGGTGAGGCGGCACTGGTCGCACCGGATGGGGATGGTTCCTTCATTGACTTGCTGCGGGCCAGCTTGATTTTGGCAAAGTCCGACTTCATCTTGCTGAAGTCCGGCTTCTCGGTAAGGAACTTGGGCATCTCGGGACGCTTGAACTTGGACATATCTGGTGCCTTCAGCTTGGGCATCTTTGGTTTGGAGATCTTCGTAAACTCGGGCCGCTTAAAGTCGGGCTTCTGCAGCTTCGGCATGTGCATGTTCTTCAGCTTTCCAAACTTGGATTCACCCTTGGCCGGGGTGGTTTCTTCCTCTCCAGTAGCTTCTTCCTCCATCGTCGGTGGTACGGTTGCCTCTTCCTCAACCTGCTGCTCCGCGGTGGATTGTTCCTCCTCATCATTGGGAACTGCCAGCGTAAAGTCGAGCTTTTCCAGCTCCGGTGTCGTTACAACTTCCGGGCTAGCGAGTGGAGCCGCCACATCCTTGTCCTTCTTCAGCTTAATGTTGGACATCTTCGTCTTGAACCGATCCGTTTGCTGCTGGAACTTTTTCTGCAGCGTTTTGCCACCTTCCTGTGCACGGGCCATTGCCTGCTTGCCACTGTTCTGCGCCTTTGCCATCGCCTGCTTGCCACTGTTCTGTGCCTTTGTCATGGCGGCTTTTACCTTGCTCGGCTTCTCGCCCTGCGGTTCCGAAGCGGTCGAGGCGGCAGCTGTGATTCCTTCGCCAACTTCCTGCGGCGTAGCAGCATCGGTTGGTAGGTTAAAGTAACGATCTTCGATGGATTTCTGCAGCTCTTCCATGCTGATCGTATCGCCATCATCGTTGCCTGGTACACGTAGGAACGAAGCATTGGATAGTTTGCGGTCCTGGTTGTCAGGCTGCTGCGAAGTTTTGCTCGATACGGCCAGCAGACCGTCCTTGGTTGTGGACGGTTTTGCGGCATCGACCGGTTCTCCAATGGGCTCATACTCGTGATCACTAAAAAAAGAGGAGATGAAATGAGTGTGAAAGCGATCGTCAGTATGGTGTGAGAGAAAAGTATGGAAAATCCCACAAAATGCAAAGCTCAGAAGCCAAGCGCACACAAATTGGCTAGACGATACACCGGAAACCTATTTCAACTTCTTCTTTTAGATGTTTTGACGCTGAAATGAGTTGAGCTAGTTAACCCTCCAACTCCAACAATCCCCCGTTCTCTTACCGATGATCGTACTGATCGTATCCGGGAGCCGTTCTCGTCGTATCACCTTTCGCCTTGTAGCGCTGCAAGAGCGTCGAGCTCTCGAGCCGACCACCGGCATCCAGGCTACGTTGACTGATCGATCGTGGCTGCCCGGCTGCTCCACCCGCACCTGCTCCCGGTGCCGTCGAAGCACTCAGCGGACGCGGCGTGTACTTATCCAGCAGTGAGGGTCGCATCGATTTACGATAGTCCAAACTGCCCTGGCTTCTGTGATGCTCACGCGACAGTTCCGAAGGACGACCATCAGCACTGATCATCTCCTGCGAGCCTGCCTTCGGGCCATAACGTTGAAGCAGCAGCTTGGACTGTCGCGGCACGGAGGAGGTGGATCCGTTGCGATCCAAACTCTGGTGGCTGTTGGAGAGACCACGGCCCGAATATCCCAACGCTCCCTGGCTACCGTATGGTGTGCCACCGGAACGTGGACGTCCCGGCGAAAGAGTACGCTGCGAGGGTGGCATCTGTTTTGATGAAGCAGCACTGTAGTGATCGAGATGGCTTGCAAGATCCATCATTTCCTCCTCCCGGCCTTTAGACTCATCGGTGGCCGGCCCAGCTAAACCAGTGGCGCCAACGCCCCCTTTTGCGGCCATTTTTTTCTTTTCATCCTTCAGTCGCTTCTTCTCTTCTTTGTCTTTTCGTTTTTCCTCCTCCTGGCGATGCTTTTCCTCTTCCCGTGCACGCTTCTCCTCCTCTTTGTGTCGGCGTTCTTCCTCCTTCCGGCGACGTTCTTCCTCCTCGCGGTGATGCTTCTCCTCTTCTCGGAGGTGTTTCTCTTCCTCCTTGTGCCTTCGATCTTGCTCCTTGCGTCGACGTTCTTCCTCCTCGCGCAGATGCTTTTCCTCCTCCCTGCGGTGCTTTTCCGCCTCATCTTGCGTACGCTTATCGGCATCCCGGCGACGCTTTTCCTCCTCCTTCTGCCGGCGTTCGTCCTCCCGCTTGCGCTTCTCTTCGGCCACCTTCAGACGCTTCTCGTCCGCTTCCTGCTGTTTCGATGTATTGCTACTACCGAAGCTACTGGTACTACGCCGGGAGTCGATCGTAGGGATGGATAGAGAGGAAGCTTCTTGCCGTTGCTGCTGCTGCTGCTGCTGCTGATGCTGTTTGCGCACAAACGAAGGATGGTAAGTAAAGTCACGCTTCTTCAGCTTCCGATCGGGTGGGATCGCTTCAATACGCTCCTCCTCGTCCAGCTCCTGGTCGGTTTTCATTGCCTGTGGAATCGTCAGTGCGGCCAGCTGCTCGAACGCGCTTGCCAGCGTATGTTTCACTGGGTGATGGTGCTGGGCGGCCAGTCGCTTCATCTCGGCCCGATCGGTAAACTCCGACACTTCCAGGTCGTTCGATAGATTACCGGTCGAGGAGCCGAGACGGTGCAGATCGGTCATGCTGCGCCGGCTGCTCATATCGCTCAGCGGCATCTGTAGTGTCATTGTGCCCTTGGACGACTGTGCCCAGGCATTGGTCGGTTTGGTCGTCGGTGTCGACGGTCGGGGATGATCTAGTGATGGGTCGGGATTGGAAGCGCTTCCGTAATGATCCATGCGATCGCGTGTGCTGAACAATGGCGGTGATGGTTCTTTCGATGATGATACGGATTGCTTGACGGATGGTGCGGCGAGCGTTTTCGTGATGGTGGGAATGGCTATACTCACGATGTTGGCCGGAGGCAGGACGGCCGCTGCCGCCGCCATCGGATGTAGATCTTTACGCACCGGCTTGACCGGTGGCGTCGGGCCCGGTTGTTTTGCTGAAGTTACCGAAGCACCTACCGGTGCTACAGGTTGCCGCTGTTCCGGCCCCGTTGCACTAAAACTTGGTTGTGGCGGTTGTTGAGTAAAGTTCGGCTGCTTGCTTACCTCCGCGGGGGCTGGTGTTGGTGGAATAAGACCCAGCATGGGTAGCGGAAGTGCGGATGCAATATTTCCCGGCACTGGTTCAGAGATCGCTGCCACCACTGGCAGTGTTTCGGGTGTGACCGGATCCGGTTCCGATTCGGTCGATAGCATCCTCTGTGAACCTCGCTGTAAGCCTCTCCTTGAACCTCCACGCGAGACGCTCGAAGATCGGCTGCGAATGTTCTGGTACTGATCGAAATGGCTCGATCCATAGTCGGCAGAAAACTCATTCTGCGAAGCTGCTAAGCTCTGGGACATTGATTCCGCTGCCATTGTTGGTGGACTGCGTAGGTTCTGCTGGCTACTGTATCCTCCAGAGCCGCGTCCCATTTCCAACGTCTGATGACGATCAAGTGACTTCCCGAACCGGGGTGTATACTTCGACAGTAGTGAGGATCGTTGCACCCGTTCCGGTTCGAGACTGGCACCACGGGAAAACTTCGCCACTGGTGTGCTCTCCCGTCCGGAAAGTCCGGTAAACTCCTGAGAGTTGTTCATAGGATTGTAGCGCTGCAGTAGCTTCGAGTTTTCCAGACTTTTCTGACTACTGTACCGATGTGCATCTTGGTTCTGCGGCATCTGGTGTCCAGTTTGTGATGAAGTTTCATAATCCTGCTGCTGGTGCTGCTGCTGATCGTCCAGCGAGTTCGGCTGATGGAAGTACCTTCGCAGCAGCTTCGACTGATCGAGACTGCGCTGGCTGGTAGACTTTTTCGGTGAATCGGCAAAGCTGCCCGACTCAGGCCGCGTCGAGGTGGTACCGTGGCTACCGAGCGGTCGCGGTTGGTAGCGCTGCAGCAGAGATGAGTTTTGCAGGCTGCGCTGGCTCGTTGACTTCACGATGTTGGGCAGAGTGTCCGCGGCGGGGCTTGTCAACGGATCCTGCGAGCCTGCCTTCGGTTGGTAGCGCTGCAATAGTGAAGATCGGCGCTGAGGTCCCGTTCCGTTCAGTGCTTGCATAGACATGATGAGGTGTTCTGGGGTGGGTGCACTGGTTTTGTATCACTTTCACACTGCTTTTGCTTGTACACTCAGACGCAGGAAGTTAGAACAGTTCGTTTTCTAAAACGTTGAAATTCGTGTAAAATTGAATAAAAAATATAAAAGACGCAAAAAATATTTGTTTCTTAAATGGTGGACTTGAAGATCACGAAAACTCCTCCAATATCTCAACCAAAGAGTTACATCAACATTGTACTTTTCCCTCAAAAGAGAGGAAGAGAAAAAAACACACACGCCAACACATCACTCAAGGATGTGTTTCGAAGAGCTGTTTCTCAAATATCGCTTCCATTAATTCATCTTTACACGAGCGGTCGGTTGCACTACAGGAGGTTTGCAGAACACAGATTGTCCGCTATTTTCGTGCCCAGCTTGAAAATCGTCCCTCGGCGATGTCTCCCCATTTACAATCGTGCAACCGGCCCTCACCGCTGGGTGGACGACTTGTCAACCGGACAGGGTTTGTCGGGGACTTATTTTTGGATCGTTGAGGACAGCTCTACGGCCAGGCGTTCTACACAACACACGTAAATCAAACACACACACACACGACTACATAGAGCTGCCGTCGTCACTCTTTGTGTCACTTGAACGTTCCCCACACGAAGCAAAAAGGTAGCACCACTCTCTCATTATTTTTGTGTTGAGATTTCTTTTTCATTTCCGTTTCACTACTTGTACAAAGTCCTTTTATTGGCAAAACCCATTATTGAAGATCGAAAAGGTGAAAATCGAGCATATTGATACTGGAGAGCACTTCACCAAACCTAAAATGAACTATAAATCAACAGATGTTGGAGAGGTGTTGGCCCCTGTCCGGATCACGAACGAAAAAGGTGCAAAAAAGGGTCATAGCACATTCTGAGAGACAAATATCGCAGCTCCAACCATAGTGGGAATAACTTTCACAAACTTTAGATCACTTTGAATATTCCGAGATAGTTCTTTTAACTGAACCACAACCAGTCACTATCACTTAAGTTCAAACCCACAGCACTGAGTATTCGGGTAAACTACCTTTGCCCTTACGACACTTTTATTATTTACTCAAATTGTAACATCAGCGTAATCGTGAAAGTATGATTCTTATAAAGTAGAACTGACCGTTACCGAATGCAAGTTAACCAAAATGAGGGAACACCAAAGTTAACAAAAAAAACACGATACAAAAAATAAGCAAACTCCCGTAAACCCGAGTTGATCGATTTCGTTTGTAAGAAAGGGGGAAGAAAATAAAATTGAGATATGCTGTCAGTAGCAGCGTAGTAGCGGCCCCGTCGTTGTTGTGAACGCCAACATTTTCCGTTCGACACTGGCGCAGGATGGTCGGTTGACGTTGGTGCGAAATTTTTGAGTTGCCCGAAAACCGGGCCCCCATTCCCCCATTTTCCAACCCACCGCGCACCCTTTTCCACTATCTCTCTCTCTCTTTCTGTCTCATCCTCAAAAAAATCAACCAAAACCCTGAGAGGGGGAGAGTGAAAAGCATAACCCGATCAGAAAAAGATCACCATCCACACTCTCTCTTGTCCCCTCTTGTCCATTGATCGGTTGGTCACTCTTACCACGGGATCAACTGCCGCGGCCCGCCAAATCGGTCGGTTGTTTGCAAATCGTGCGCGCTATATTTAAGATGTGTCGTGCCAATGTGCCGAAAGTGCCCAGCTTGGTGTGTTTCTCTCGCTCTCTCTCTCTCTCTCTCTCTCTCTCTCTCTCTCTCTCTCTCTGTTGTAAAGCTCATCGGGGCGGCATCGTTTGTTTGTGGAGATGTAATGCACGCAACACACATTGTGAGGAGGTTTTGGAAGCAAAAGTTTGCTTTTAAAATGAATGTAGTACAATAAAATTGATTCATATTATGAAGATTGCATTCAAGTTAGCTCTTAAAAAATCTGACAGCAGTTAAGGAAACTAGTGGGTTTTCATAATTCTCCTTGCTTTATGTTTTAATGTTTTAGAAGGTGTTCCCCAAAATTAATTTACTCAAGTCTCCTAACAATTAATTTGATGAAGGAATTGTGAACACACATTTCTTGTATGATCAATGGCCTGAAAACGGGTTATGTAAAGATAAATATATAAACTTTATGACTTTTATAATGTAACATATGAGTTATCTAGAATCAACACAAACATTTCTACAAAAGTGTCAGAAATTAATACAAATTTGCATACTGTGATGTCCCTTCGAGAGAAAACCACTCGTAAACCATGTATCGGTAAATCAAAAACCTCTCAACGTTCAACAACCTCTTTATTGATTTATTTATTTATTTAATTGCAAAAAAAAAAAAAACAACGATAAGCAAGAACAAATCTATTTGGTTCATAATACTCAGCGGTAGGGTTTGTACATCCGCCGACACAGTCGCATCTAACGACCATTTAATAGTGATAAAAAATACTTGTACGGACCACTATTGCACTACCATCAATCTTCCACTGTCCCAATTCGAGTCTAGTCAACAGTCACTCACTCATCCCCGTGTGTCGCAAACGGTGCATTACACTTTATACACAACCAAATGGATCCTTATATGTGTGCTGGCACCTTGCCAAACCCTAATGGTTGACTCATCGATTGCATTCAACGTGTGTCTGTGGTCTGGGCAAACTGGTAAACTCAATCCTCAGCGGTAAAGTGTCAACGGTTCGTCAAAGTTGAGTTCCTTTTGAGAGAAAAAAATTCCACCCCAGTACTGTACTGTACGTTGTGTCTCATTCATAATTGCAAACACGATAAGTGCTCTCGACGAACTATTCTGTGAGTACTAAAACCCTTCGAGTCACACAGGTAAATGAAACCAACAACAACAGCAACAAACGAAAAACAGGCTTTTTGAACAACATACTTCCGCTCGGCCGTGGCTTACAACAGTTCGCTCAACCACGAAAATAGATCACTCAGGTTTCGCTTGACTGTTGGTGCACACTTGCCTATTATTAGCGAATGATCGTTGGCGTACTTTTTTCTTCCGTCTGTTTTTGTCTTCGGACGATTGTCGGACTGATCTCTAATCCCGGTCCCGGTCTGTTAACTAGACGATGGCAAGACTTGCAATGGTACGTTGACGCAATCGTGGTGAACATGTTTTTTTTGTGTGCAAATTCTTTAGAATCTCCCCAACTCGATTAGGGTCGTTAAGTATGGTACTTAAGATATAGTTTATAGTGGTACAATCACTGACAAAGAACCTCACGAATACACTGTTCTATTGTGCATTTGACCTTGAAAATCAAACACTCACACTTATTCACACTAGTCACTAGTCTCTAGTCATCCCTTCCTTCTATAGCACCCTAAATGCAGACAAAAGCGGCAACGAAAGCATTTCTTTACGTACCTCATTTTTGACCAACGAGTGTCAACCTTTGGTTGTTCCGTTTCCACCACCGCTACTAACGGCTCCCGTTCCGGTTCCACTGCAGGAACTGCTGAAGCTGCTGGAGATTCGGTGACTTCCTGCTTCGCATACTCGTCTTCTTGCTTCGCTGGCACCTCTTCCTGCTTCGCAGGTACGTCTTCCTGCTTCGCCGTTTCCGCTTCCATTAGCAGATGTTCTTCGGCAGGCGTTAGTTCTAGCTCTTTGCTGCACTCCTCCACCGGCGGCAGTTCCGAGTCCTTGAGCGAGTCCTGTTTCTTGCACGGTGTACCACCATCGATGCTGCCCGTATCACTCTCCTCTGCCAGCGTACTCAGATGGGTACGACGTGCCTCCTCATCAGAGGACGTGGAGTCAATGGAAGATATCGGAGCCAGCAGCCCTTTGCTTGCCAGCTTGATCGGTTCCTTCTCGCGCTCATCCTCAGACGATTGTTGTAGAATCTCGTCCAGATGCTTACGCCGTCCGAACATGTCGTCTGCAAACTTTTCGTCCTGTAGTTGAAGCGATATCTTAATCTTGTCATTGCCCAGCATTTCTCCCAGGATCGGGTCCAAGCCTTCCTTGATGTGTTCCTGACGCTTCAGTTTAGTGTCTACGGCAGGTTCTGGAGCAACTTCCAGCGTGGACTCCTTCTTTGGTTGTGGCTCAAAATCATCAATATCTTCGTAGTGGTGATCCTTCTTCTTTCGAGGTGCTTTCAGCGGTGGTTTAGCTTTTACTGGCACTATCGGTGACTCGGGAACCTCCATTGGCATTGGTTGAACGCTAGCAACAGTTTCCTGCTTTGGTGGCTCAATTATTTCATACCGATCATCTTCGACTATCGGAACTACGTCTACTGCCGTGACTGGACCAGCCACGTCCACCTCCATCACAGCCTCCTCAAGCTCTTGCTCCACCGAACGTTCCTGTTCCTTCGGCAGCTCAATAATCTCATCCGGCACTACTACCATACTCTTGGATGCTTCCGTTTCCACCGTCACCTTAACGATCTTCTCTTCATCCACCATATCAATCACTTCGTCACTCGGCTGACGCACAACGTAGGCTGGTATTTCACGATTGTTCAATCGTGGCGATTCGCGCAGATTCAAAATCTTCTGATCGGGCATTCCACGCGGTTCCGATGCAGCCTTCTTTCGACGCAGCGTGTTCATCTGCACCCGTGCCCGATCAATCTGTCGATCGGCCATCGATTTCGCACGCTCCAGCGAGCGGCTAACGAAGGTGCGCGTTTTCTTGCCCTTCCGCGTGAGACTATTGCTAAAGTTCCGGAACGCCGGATGCTCGTCGAGAAAGTGTTTGATCTCCTCCTTGACGGAGTGTCGTCCACTCGATTCCGGTTCGTGTGATGCCGCACGCTTTCTGCTACGCCTTGGAGACTCTGTCTTATCATCTCCGGAGCTAGTCGCAACTTGCGGCTCACGCTCTTCAACGTGCTTATTGGAGGTGGTCGCCACATCGACCTCCGCCATAGCATGATCGTCAGTTGTGCCGTTTGGATGTTCTCCATTTTGCACCTTAACCTTCTTTTCTGCAAGCGATTCTTCCACCTCTGCTGTATCACCCTCAACCTTTCGTCGACGGTTCGAGACAGGAGATTCGGTTGCTCGTTGTTCGGCTTCCGCACCTTCCTGTGGTTCTCCTTTGTACAGATGTGTCCATGGATATCCTCCCTAGAGTGAGTAGCGCGTTCAAAGAAGATACATTAAATGATTAATTTATACTACATTGTGAAGCTGTGCCACACATTATCATAAGCAGTTATGGTCGAAATTGAATGTCGGTTAGTGTAAGCAGCGTTTTGCAGTGTGTGTTAAATTATCGTTCACTCCTCATCCTTCCTTACGGTCTAAGCGCATTACAACACTACACAACGAATAGGAAGCCGGGTGTGTGTGTTTTTTTTTGCCGATGATCTGCCCACACTGAAGCACAGACACTCAAAATTGGCCGATACCTTACATCGCTTACCTGTTCCTTGGACTTCTTAATCTCCTCCCAGAGGTACGTCTGCGGTGGAACCATCGGCTTATCGCCATGTTCTTTCAACTCGTCGGCAGAATCCTTTCCATCGAGTGACGTCACGGAAGTGGGCGATTCTGAAGCAGGTCGATCCGCCGATGGCTCTATTTCTTTAAAGGTAAGATCTTCTTGCTTTACCTCTTCCTTCGGTTTTGGGTTTAAAGTTTCCTCTTCTTGCTTTTCCTCTTCCTTTGGTTTTGCGGTTAAAGTTTCCTTGCTAGGAGAGCTACTATCGTCATTTTGAGCACTAGGGACCTCCTTTTTCTCTTCTTCCGGTAGAATCAGTTTGGAAGGTTCTTTTTCATCCAGCTTTTCTACTGCCGACTGTGGTTCAACTGTTTTCAGTTTTTCTTCCACAGAGTTTTGCTCCTCCTCCTCCTCCTCTTCTTCCTCTTCTTCCTCCTCTTCAACTTCCTCCTCAACCTCTTCCTCTACCTCTTCCTCCTCCTCGTCCGCTTCCTCTTCGTCCTGCGAGAGTTTCTTCTGTACGGGGATGTTTTTCTCCTTCAGCGTACTCTCCAAGTTACCGGCGAATGAGGTCTGATCGAACGTCGACTTGTCGGAAGCTGCCGCAGCGACGGCCACCGATACGGCAGTCAGCTCAGCTACGATACCGGTCCGCTGCTCCTCCAGTACGGTCGATCCCGGCTCGCCAGGGCTGCGCAGGGACACTGTCCGTGGAGAAGGTATGAGAAGAAGAAGAAAAATAGGTAAACAAAGTGGGAATAACAGCATTAGTATCGTTTGGCACGCTAATTGGTTGCTAGATGAGAAGGTGTCGAAACGTGGTTAACACGTTTTCGGTTGCGAGATGCACGGTACGGATGTGTTGCGAATGAGTCCTGGTGTGTATGAGTGCAAGATGCAAGTAGCGCCATGTGGATTTGAGTGTCGAAAGTGAAACTATATCTCGCGAGCAATAATTCAATTTTGACGAGCTGTTGCTATATTGCGGAAAAAGTGCTATTGCAATACATCTTAAGCGGCTACATAAACTGCCCCATATTTCTTGCATGATCTCGTGCTCCCTTTTTATGAACCACTCAAAGGTAAGTGCTAATTCTATTAACACTCTGTGCAGTTTGTGATGGGTTGTTTGGCCGCCAATAAACACGCCACTACGGCTGCTAAAACGAATGGTAATTGCAACGAAGGTGAATGGGGCATGGATGAAAATGCAGCACAAATGGGCATGTAGTCAATCCTTCTCAACATCCAGCACACGAACCAACAAAACCAGAAACGCTCAACTGCAGCTTGCAATGGCACACATTTCACGTAACGATACCGGCGCAACGAGCGCAACAGTTACACAGACACACGGTAACCACAATATTTATATGTACATTTTCTAAACGCATGAAATATCCGTAGCTTTATCGTGTTTGGACTCATGTTGGTGCGATTTCAATTAAAAAAGGCAGTAGAAAAGTTGCCTGGTGTTTTTGGTGCAGAGCACTCTCTATCAACTGGAGAGCACCGGAACTCTGGGAAAATCTCACCCAGCAACACACACCAACATAGCATTGGGTGCATCCTGGAGCAGCATCTCCAATATAAACAGAGAAACTGATGTACGGTTCTCTCCGTAAAAACTATTCTTCTGACGTCGTGCATTCTATACTCCGACACTCTTACCGGCACTTGTGTTGTATTGTGTTACAAAAACGAACAAAGTTTTGCGCAATGCGCATGATCGTGAATCCATTACCGTAGTTTGCCATTACGCCAAAGAACAGAACGATCATTTCATCTTCAGCAATTTGTTCCCGTTTTGCTTGCTGAACTACGGTGGTGTTTGAATCACCACTTTAGTAGGCGGGC
>KB680791.1:0-16745 GCA_000349165.1 Anopheles christyi | reverse complement strand
CTCCAACCAGACTTGAAGCGAGAGTCGATAGAAAAAAGAAGCAACAACACAAAAAAAAAAATACAATCCCCGTAAAACTGGGAAAATCACAAATTGGGAAATCTTGTCGCGTTTGCACCATGTTTTTCTTTTCGTTTCGTGCTGCAAACCTCATCCGCCCGCTACAACGAATGGAGCGGAAATGGACAGTAAGTAGTGAAGGAACGCTCGGTAAGAGGAAGAGCAAAAAAAAAATACATGAATCGACTCGTTAAATATTTAGGTGTAATTGGAAAAATAATTAAAGTTATGGTTCTGCCCAACCAACGCCGCACTGCTCGAACCCGTTCTGCCCGGCGGGCGTCAAATGTTCGGGTGGCTGACAAAGGCTTTATGAAACGTGGTCAAATCGGGGAGAAGGAAAAAAAAATGTTTTAATCCACTTACACCGAACCAGATTCACAGAGCAAGGAATGTGGAAAACTTCCAACCAGATAATGTCCCTCGAGTGCTTTATATTGGGCTGCACATACACACTAAACGATGGCGTTGCCCCATCGCAACGAAAAGCGAATCTTTATATGCATTCCGATTTTCGTGGTGGGCGTTCGATTCGATTTCTTTTTTCTGAATTATTGTTAAAGGATTGACACTAACCTTAGAGTGCCAGAAATCACAGCCCTGACCGGCGTCCATGTCCTCCGAATTCTCACCGAATCGAACGTCGGGAACGAGCAGCCGAGAACGAGGGGACGTCCGACAGGGACTGAACAACCAAAAAAACCCCGGCAATAACAATAAATAAATATAAAAGCCAGTGTTTCGGCTCTTCCGCTTTGCCTGTGTTGTTTATTTCGGCGAACATCTTCACTCAACCGCTCGCCATACACACCCAGAAAACCAGGCCCACCGGGCGCCACCCGGATCACCCGGACGGTGGATCCTTCCGGCACTTTTCCATTCGGAGGGAAACAAGGAAATGGTAAAAAAAAAACCAAACGATGCGCCTACTTGCCCCAGGGAGCTCAACGCAGCGGGATGATGATGGTATTGCTTTTGGGCCAGCTTTTCCGGTAGCAGTATTAGGAGACATACGAGCGAGCGGGTTTTTTTTCCTTCTTTCATTCGGAAAAACAAGCGGTAGCCACTGGGGTAAACTTTACATGAAAATCACGGGCACACTGACTGGTCAGAAGGTTGTGGTTACAGGATTGGGTAGATTTTTATGAGATTTGCTACAAATGTAGCATAACCAGAGGAGATATAAAATGAACAGCGGGAGAACGCGTGAACATGGTTGCGATGTGTGGCAGGCGGAGGGAGTAAGGTGCAGGGAAAGCGCAATTCCTAGGACGATTAGAATTTTGGGCGATTTTCTGATCGTTCGGAAAGTATGGGCGGCGGTTGGAATCGAGCTGACTGATGGTGTTGAGTGATAAAACCAGTCCTGTTGATAGGATTTGTGTGTGTTTGTAAAGATGTGGTTTGAGTATGCTGAATTGTTTAACAATCTCAGATAGTGTTTGTTAGCAGGCGGAGATAAGGGATTTAATGTGATGGTATGTTTGGTGAAAAGAACAAAAATTACAGTATCGGTGGTGCTTTTTTAACGTGCCGCACTGTAGCACCGTTACGGTGGAGTAGCGTCAGACGCATTGCATAACTTTAGGCGGTTATGCGGCGCTGGAGTAAATCAAGCTCCACCATTATTTGGAGTCTTTGCATGTGAAATGCGTTATGATAGATACTTATATATTCAAATGATTATTGATTTAATCAGAATCAGGATAATCAGAATCAGAATAATAGGAGATGTGTGTAAGTAACATTGATCAATCCAAAATTAACTATTTGTAACAAACAATTATAGTAACTAATACCTTCATGGAAATAAGGTTTTTCTTTATACACGGCATATTGCCATCTCATTTTCTTCGAAAAAAGCGATCCAAAGCAAAATTTTATCATCCTTATCTTTTCATACCCAAATGTTCCCCGATGCATGTTACGTTCGCCTATATCTTCAGCTTCCCTAACCCCACTAACCTCAATATCCTCAAATAGCTCACAATGCGTGTATCCGACCATTTCCATTTCCGACCCTTGGTGTCTTACCGTGCCCTATTCCCTCCAGCCAAGCAATCTCCTGACACTCATTTCGGCACCCTCAAAAGACCGATTAAGTAAGCACACCTTAAGGGCAAGGTGTGCTATATCCTTTGACCAACATTTCCACACTACCCGTGACTAGCTAAAACAGCCGGCGCACTAAAACTCGACACAATCATTTCAAGCCTAAATCTTCTGCCTAAAGGATGTTGCTGTTACGGTTTCGAGAACAAAAATCTAGTCGAAAAAGACAACATTCCGACAGCTTTCCTGTTGTGACCATGGCCAGGTCCTTAAACCGGTCGAATCAAAGCATCGCATGTGTGTCGCCTGGAAGGGGAAAAAAGAAAAAGGAGTTTCTGGAAATTTACGCAACACGGTCTCTTAATCTACATACGGCGCATAAAAAAGCGATAAAAAGAGCAGTACAAGGAAGGAACAGGGGAAGGAGTTTTCACCGTGTAGGATGGATTTCCCCATTGTTTTTTGTTCCTCAACGTGGAAGGACGAGGGAAAATTGTCTCCGGCACTGTTCTGGCTAGCCTTTACATTTATGGCTAAATAGTCTTGAGGCGGTTGCGATAACGCATGCCCTTCCAACCCTCCAAATAGGTATACACACAGTTCAGACGCAACAACTTCATTTCGACGGTTTATTTATGGTGAACTTTGAATAAATTACGATACACTAGGGTCATTCTGCATTTGGTACGAGGTGGCTTGTTGCTTAGGGCTGTTTTGCAACACTTCACAGAAACGACTTTGGCTGATTTTGGAACCATTCCCTACGCCCTACGCTCGATAGGCTTGTGTTTTAGAGCAGTGAAACCAATTCACTAGCAGAAATCGATTGAGATGCCATCGGGAAGCCTCCGCTCATCATCGTTACCCTCATCAACCCTCATCATCGATATTATCGATGTCATCGTAAGCACATAAAAAGAAACATAAAACTAGCTGTAATCGACACAACCGGGCTGGGGGGGGACGTGTTAGCAATCGGGTCAAGGCGCCTACTGCCCTCACAATGGCAGGCGATTTTGCGGAGAAACAGAACATTAATTTTCACCCCACCCTTGCCCCCATCCATCTCACCACACGCTGTACTGTTTTTCGCAAACAAACCATCACGAAACCATGGTCTGCACTTCCGATAGGCTCGGGCACATTGCGAAACGATTGCGCCTTTGGCCGGAAACTTTGTCCATTTCCCGTTTGCATTTGAAATAAATCATAAAAATATCCTAACCAACACACGCACACATTTGCTTTCTTTTCCCTGCTTGTCCACTCGCGACCTTTCCAGTGCATCGTGCAGGATGTGAAGTGTGGGATGAACTTTTGACGCCAAACGATAAGCCTCTCGGGGAAGGGCAGAAAGAATCGGTATGGTGCCGAGACGCACCATGCGATGGTGAAGATAAAAAGGACGGAAGTTGAGCCAAATTTCCGCTGTCGCATGTGGTATAATGGACAAAAATCGTTTTGGCTTTGAACGCGTAGAGAAGATTGGGGTTTGAGATTTAGGTCAGCGGCGGTGGGTGATTTTTTTTTTGCCTTCCGTTATTGGTAAAATAATAAATGAATATTGACACCATCAATCAACAGTACGATTGATAGGGGCAATTTTTGTCAATGCGTGTGTAAGCTAATTATTTAGTGGTTTTGTTTGCTTTGAACGAATTCTTATGGGCTTCCATTAGTTTGACGTTGCTTTTAATTGTAACATGTTTTTCTATTCATATCAAATATGTATACAACAAATCTCAAATCAGAATCACTCAAAACTCCAAATCCATCCAAAAACATCCTTGTAGGTTTTGGTTTAAACTTGATCCACTTTGTGAACAATGTGTTTTTTATAATTAATTCCAATAGATTTCAAAATATTGATTTCTCATCCTCCACCTTCTGAAGAATTTCAACTTAGGTATCTAAGATTGTTCTTGTTTTCAATTTTCTAGTAATGAAGAACAAAAGCAAAATGTTGCTGAGTTAATTAATAAATAAACACAACATAAGTTCAGCCATCGTTCTCTCAGATACAGCTGCTGCAAAACCGAAAACGAAACCGAAATAAAAACAATACGAGAAAACACCTTGAAACACTCCAATTACATAACACATGCCTCCTTTCCGGCCGCACTGTACCACCAAAACCCTTCTAACACCGTTCAAGTGGACGGTGTTTGTGTGTTAGTGTTTTTCGGGAGCAATACTTAAGCGGCGCCTTCACAATTCTTCAAAAGCCCTAAACCTTCTTACCCATAGCTTCTTAGCTACTTTCGTTTTTTTGCAAAACATCAAGCATATCGGGCTCCTTTTTCTCGAAAACAACATGCACATGTTCTCGGGTGGCAAAACGCACCAATAAACAACAAAAGAAAAGCAACCAACAAAACAACAGCACAGAAAAAAAATACCTAAACATTATGTGTGTGTTTCGCAGAAAGAACATTTGCACAAAAGTAGGTCTGTGTGTTAGAAAATCATCACCTAACCCTCTTCTAACAGGAATATACATACAAGGGGAGAAAAGAACAACGCGAAACATGTACGGGAGCCCGCGTTCGCAATCCCCTCGATCGATGCACTATGCAGGGAGAGAGAGAGAGAGAGAGAGAGAGAGGAGAGAGAGAAAAAAACAAGGAACCATGTTAGGCGTAACCTGATCGCCGCTTCCCTTTCGCTGGCAGTTGATCCTGTGAGCGTGCTGGAGCTTTCTTTCATTTGCTTCACAGTGTGCGTTTTCGTGCGTTT
The DNA here is from genome assembly GCA_000349165.1 of Anopheles christyi. Taxonomy (NCBI): domain Eukaryota; kingdom Metazoa; phylum Arthropoda; class Insecta; order Diptera; family Culicidae; genus Anopheles; species Anopheles christyi. The sequence continues at coordinate 11,897 of KB680791.1, read as the reverse complement.
GTCATTTCGCTTTTTGCTAAGCCTGCTTTATGCGCAGTTTTGTTTTGATCGCAATCATTATTGCTTATTTTGTGTTTTTCCCCAGTATTTCGTAATGTTATATGTTTTTTTTTGTTGACTTCATTAAAGTGGATGGGATAGGTTTGTGGTTCTCAAAATTCACCATGTTTAAGGTAAGGTGCAGTATAATATAACAATAAATAAAGCGAGAAGAGAACGAAAATTCCTACCTATTGCATAATAACGTTTTTGCTGAAGCCAAAGAAATGTAAGCAAAACAAATGATTAGAATTGCGTAAATTGTTTAATAAAATGCGTTAAGCAGTAGTAAACTATTAGATTTTTTCTTTTAACGTAGCATAACTTTGGTTTTGTTAAATCTTGTTCACGCGGGTTTTTTATTTTTAAACCACAATGAAAGGTTTTCTATGGTACAATACTATCCCCGATCGAAATCAAATTCGTAGAAGATACAGATCCTATTATTTTACGATGGGCAAAAATAGTTAAGTAAGTTTCGCAAAGGGTCCTAAAGATCGGTCACAAAATTCATAAATCATGCGGTTTTGGATATCGTGCCTTTTTTCTACATATTATGAAGTCTATCGGGGACGAACAAAAATAAGAACAGAAATGATTTATATGCTTTGTTCCAGGCCAGTTTGTAAACAGGCTTTATAAGGTATGAGGTAAACCTAAACAAAAAATATTGCACCATTTTTATAACTGTGTGCTGAATACATTCGTTTCAGGTGTTACAAGTGGTTCATAGTATTCAACGCCTTATCTTATATTCCTTTTCGAACGGCACACAATCCGTTTGAACTGTTCTTAGCCTCGGTTAACCCTTCGCCTGCGTCCCCTCTGTACATCCCAACCCAACCGGCCAGAAAAACCCATTAGTAACCATTTAGATAATGACTGGCCGAAAGTCCCACTGTTACCAGTTAAATTAAGTGTCCATTTGCTTAGCAACCACGCCAGTTCGTCCATTTCTTAAGCCGTAGACCAAACCCGGCCACTGCTCTAAGCATCGATAGATGTAAATCACTTTTACTGCACTGCAAACGCCATTAAAATGGCTCACGGCGACTCGAGGTACGCATCTCCCTCCTGTACATCCCTGCGATACCGCACTGCCTCGGCCTAATGGTACGCACGGGGTTCAACGTAGCACCGGAACTGGCCAACCCGTGCCCCGTAGGAGGAAGGACCTAGTTTTCTATAAATCTTTCATCCTCACCACCCAGGCTGTCGTACGGGAGCGGGAAAAATGGGAAAAAAGGATTAGATTTCTTGCTGTCGGTGACTGTGGGCCACGCTGGCCAGATGAATTATTGCACTCTGGGATCGAGGTTGCTTCCGTTTTCGGTTTGCCACATGATTAGAGTCGATTTCGTAGCCCGCCCGGACAGTGCTATTGCCGGAATTTCGTAACCAGTACAAGAAGAATTTCTTTGAATTTCACTCAATGGCAACAAAGTAAACAAAGTTCGGTTAAGATTTGATCCAGCATGAGCTGTTGGTTAATTACAGCCAAAAGTTACACTTTGCTCTTCATCCGGCGGGCATTCCAACGCTAGTCAAAAAAGCGTACATGTTTGTACAGCGTTGCGTTGCTATTTTGCATGTCTCGCGCGTTAAACAACATACGCGAGCAAGGGCGCGAAATTTCAAACCGCGTTGCGCGAGCGAGAAAATGGTACCGCTTCCGGGCATTGTGTGGCATCCGTACGTCACACGCAAGTGCGTCAATATTTATTTGTTTGATATGAACATGTCAAGAGGCTGTGAGGCGCGTGTGGTGTGCCGAAAACAGCATTTCTTTCGCGCATCGCCAAGGGTAGCTGCGAAAGGTTGTAATTAATTTGTAATTACTTTCTTGGCAGAACACTTTGGCGCACTTTGCTCGGTGCGGTGTGTCAAGATGTTTATAATGAATTTTGATTTCGGCTTGTCTTAAAGATAAATATTCGAACGAGAAACACGAGAATACGCCCTTGGGGGGAGGAATCGGGAGGCAATGTAATGTGCACCAATGAAGACTCACTTGTGTGTAATTTGTTTTTACATTTAAAACAAGTGCGCTTGGATTTGATGAAGAGTAAGTGCTCTTTTTTTCTTGTTGTACTAATATTTTTAAGAAATTAATATTTTTAATCACAATAAACGGGCCGAGCCCTTCCCTTGATGGGTTTGGATTTGCACCCATACTGGGGGTGATTCATCGTTTCGTTCTAATCCACAGTGGTATGGATCGGACGAGGGTAAGCGTTTATTTTCCCGTCTCTGTCCCTAGGGAGCGGTTTCAATAAACGCTGACAGAGAGCGTGCTAGTGTGTTAGCATAATTAATGAAGGACATTTTATGCACGAGACACACATGTGCGTGTCTTAGATTCGTACTTTATTTACATGCTTTTCATATCAAACTAGCGAAAATACGAAAATAATCAATTTGCAACGTTTTGAATTGTTGGTTCCTTTAATGCACTAAGTATCAACAATATTTTTTTAATATGATAAGTGTATTTAAATATGATTTTAAAGATCTCGTCTTGTTTAAACAAATGATCTGATAAACGAATAAATTATTGAATTGAAGATCACACCACTCTTCCATCTAAATTGATCTGATGAAAACGTTAATCAATTCCAAATCAAATCAAATCAAATCAAACATACGAAAATATTAAAACGTAAATCTTCATTCAAGAATCATTTGTGCGTCACTGTAAAATAATAGCTTAAAAATAAACCCATGTCGGAACATGAATTTCTAAATAAAGCGGCAACATTTTCCTACCCCTACCACTCTGCGGACCTCAAACTGGCCAGGGATCGTATTCGATTTTACCTTACGCGATTCCAGTTATGTTATGTGTCCATCCCTCGTAACCGTATTCTCTTAAACCATAGCCATAGCATTAGAATGGTAACGTGCCACGGGGGAGGGGGAAAGGATGAAATGAGTGCTGGAGCATCCACATAACAACATGTGTATGTTTCTTTCGAAATAGTAAGCCTTAAAAGAATGTTATAAACACACTCACACGCATACACACATGCTCGCTATCAAGATGTCCAAACTTGACCGGGTTTCGCTCATGTCCCGCCTGTAACGACCCTTCCCTGCCATCCCACGTTCGGCAAAGGTAGAATTCTGTAGCCTTTTTCCTCTCACATCTAACCACCACCCCACATCCCCAAATGGTTTCTCTTTCAATGGCATTGTGACACGGAAGGAAGGAAGGGTTTGTACGGGTCCATCACGCAGCAGTAATTTAATATATTCATCAGGCTGCAAAAATGAAACCGAGTCCGAAAAGCGGTCCACAAACGGCAAAAGGGGGGTGGTGATGGTACGCCCAAGCATAGCAACGGAGTTTTGCGACAAAAGCGCCAAATCAAACGGGATGCGAGGGAGAGGGCGGTCGAGATAGGGGAGTGAAGTGTAGCGAAACGGTGCCCCGAAAAACCGTGCACGAGGCAAAATAACATAAAGTTTGCCCTTCCTTGTCCTTCACAGCCAATTCACAGCATCGGTGCGGACGCATGGAAGTTTTATGCTGCCGATGATGAACGATGTAACAAAACGTAACGCAAAGATGGTCAGGGAAACGGTTATGTGCTGCACAGAAGGGGGTTGAGCTCGCAGGAAAAGAAGGGAGATCGGTTCGGTTTCGTAGAAGCCCCAAAAAACCCTCACCTCTTTCCCCCCCGAGGGGGTAAGATTGCGTTGCTGAACGATTTGCTTCCAACACATAGGCACAGTTTTGCGCACTGTTTATGCTGCTACTCCCTATCTGTGTATCTTTGTTTTCCAAGCAGTAGGTTCGTTTGGCCTGTCCATCTACGCTTCTCTTTCGCTTCTATTCATTCTTGAACCGAGCTTAGTTTAATGGGACGAGTGAGCATAAACTATACACCACAACGCTACCACATACATATTCGCAACCGCGATGATCGAGGCGAGAAAGAAGATCCGAATCGCGCCGAGAGGAAAAGGGTTGCTAGGGTAGATATTTAAGAGCCACACACACACACACGAATACATAGACACATGAATGCTTCCTCCCCGAATGGTTTTACCACTTGAGTTGGGCCACCTTTTGGGCAACAACACCAACAAAAAACCTTGGATCTTTTCTGCCCGAATTTTGTTTGCACCCAAAAACAGCCCCGAGAAGGCTTTTCGCATCATATCAACCTACACACTGGCGGTTAATGCTGACACACGAGCGCACGCTTCTAGTGGTTTTGTGCGTAACGTTAAGCTGAGCCACAGTTACCGTGGGCTCCATGGGCTTACGGAAATGGCTTCAGGTAATTGGGTTTCGATTGAGTTTGTCGCCCGGTGTGGCATTGAAATCGAACGTCTTTAGTGGAACCGGCGCCATTAACGCGAGGGCCATCTTTTACCTGGTGCCACACGTTGGTTGGGCTTCCAAGAGGGGAGCCCGATTTGAATTCCTGTGAATGAGATTAATCTTTAGAAATCTTTAGTTTATATCACAGCTTAGAGAGGTTTTATGGTTTTAAGCATTTCTTTACCCGTCGAATGATTCAAAATCTTCTTAATTAGCATAAATATAAGGTATAAGAATGTGTTGTTTCTCATCAACACGAGCCACTTGCTTATTATTCATTTCATCTCCTTTAAAGCCGATTGCAGAGGTAAAGCTTAATAATGTTTTGTTTTATTTGCATGTTTTAACCATTTTGAACATTAAGATTTCGCGAAAATAATCATGGTCCCAATAATGAGAGTTTTGACAGAATTATTGGAAGGCTGATTAATTTGTTGTCGTGTTTTATAAACATTTACTAAACAAACAAAAAGGCCCAACTGAAATAATTGTTACCACCTGACATTGATCACATGGTATTCTGCAAAACTTTAGCATTTTTATTTTTCTGGTACCGTTTTTGTATGTTGGCTTGTTATAGCTGTGGCTTGTATGAGTTGTTTATTTCCCGAACTAATTGGAATATGTGCAATAAATTTTCACACCCATATATTTTTTCCCGTCCCCTGCTCGGCAGTTATTTGTTCTTTGAAAGCAATTTCCATTTGCTAAAACATCGAACAGCTAAAACCTAATGGCAATCGATCACGTCACCGGCAACCACAATGTTTTACTTTTCCGTACACACACACACACACACACACACACACAAAGAAACACGTATACGAAATTGAAATGCATTCCGCATCAAGGATGATTGCCGATCCCAGGTTTTTTGTGTGATAGCTACATAAATTAGCTCCAATTCTAATGCGTCAAATGTGCGGAAAAATGATAGAAGAGACTTCTATGCCTCACCCTGTTTAGTGTGAAAGTGGAAAACTCCCTTCATTCCTTTTACCCTCCACACATTTATATCACCAAAAACCTCACTTCACGAAGTTACGATTCCAGTACGAGGACGAACGCATTGCCAGTGGTATATAATTATCCCCGGAAAGATTTCGTAATTTAGCGCATCACTTCCTACCGTAATACTGATTCCCTCCCACCTATATTAACGGGAAGGGTGCGCACAGCGCGATGAGACCTATCCCATTTGTCTCTGCAATTTTGGGGCAACCGCCGTGCGCAATGTTCAATCATATGGAATCGTACGAAGGTGGACAAAACATACATAATAGCAGACTCAAAACAAACCATGAACATGGACACAAAAAAAAAACAACATTCAACAAACGACCGGATCTCTCTGAAACTTTACTAACAATGTGCGGACCCTGTTTGAGGAATGGTTGTTAATTGTAGGTTATGATCGGATCGCGGCAAACATCTACGGGAGGCTTATGGTGTGTGCACGCACACCTAGAATTTTGTGAACGCGAGTTATAACTTTTATAGCTACTGAGCATGCTGTATAATTACTTATTGAACGAGCTGTTGAAAAATCAATCATTAAATTTAGATATAAATATTCGTTTCATCTTACAAGATAAACAAAAAAACAATGTATTGTTAAACTATTTGGTTTAAAATTCTAAATTTCCTATCATTACATTCTCACCAACCAGTATGGCATACCACAAGCGGTTCTACTGATCTAGAAAACTGGTTTGCATCGTGTTTTACCCTTATTCTTACCTACCCATCTCCAGTCTTGCAGGTGAAAACTTTACCAAACTCATGCAGTATGGCAAGTCGTAAAAGAATAATAAAAAAATCGCAACACGCAATACGTTCTAACGTCACGCTCGAATATTTTTTGCGGTGTTTAACATTCACTTTTTGTCTCTTCCTTGCGTATGCTTGTTTCGTTACATTCGCCACTTGCATGCTTCGTTTCTTCGTGGCAAGCATTTTGTTCTAAATCAATCTTCAGTGGATTTCAGGTTTTGAGTTGTTTTCATCTTGTTGGAATATTTTACTTTTATATTTCGCTTTTCCTCGCTTCATCCAGCAGATTACGTAAACTAACAATCAGCCAATTTGTGTGCATGCGCATGTTGCACATCATTAACGGTATCTTTATGGAGAGCAATTTTAAATACAAGAGTTTCAATAGAATTGTACGTTATTAAGCTTTTTTTTCTTTATTACCTTAATGTTATAAACCATAAGTTTATACCATAATATGATACAATTTAATAAGAAACTGTTGCTAAAGATTTGTGATTTTTTGAAAATACTTGTAAATTATTATACGAGTTAAAAAAACAAACAATTTTTTTTACATAAAGTTTCGATAAACTTGGGAGGCATTTTCAATATCACTTATAAAGTGGTATCGCAAGGGGTAAAAGAAAGAACGAAAACAGCAAGATCACGATTGCACAATTGGCAGCTCTCGAGAGGAAAATAAGTGCACGGTGAAAAAGAAACAGAAACCGGAAAAAATGGAAAACGAAGTTAGTGGAGTATATCAAGGAACAAGAATAGTAACAGCAGCAAACTGCAAAAGCAGAGAAGGTAAATTATAGAAGGCGAAATGAAAAACGAATACAACCAAAGCGAATGGTTCATTACACAAGAATCAGAAGATGAAAATGAAACTCAGGAATAAATATATAGGATTACTGCACAGAACGGAGAGAGAGAGTAGAAAATAACATTAGCTGTACATAAAACATGTGAAAGAGAACGTAAAACGAACAGCCCGGCAAAGGCAACCAGCAATAATGGTAAATAGGATTACAAAGGGTAACACTGGGCAGGTAAGTAAACCTGCGGGAAGAAGCTTCAAGTTCAAGATCTTACAAGAAGTTCTTATAAGAAAAGAGAGAGAGAAAGAAGCAAAAAAAACCCACAAACTTTGTTCGAAAGCAACCAGGCTAGCGGGCTAAATATTCGTACTCGTACCGCACCACTTTCCCGTCCCTACGACACCATCCATTGCTGAAGTTGAAGTAAATTCATTGCTGCCATTGGAAGGATGGGAGAGGAATGCTCAAGCCACACGCACACACGCACACACATTTCTTACCGGTTTTTCCTCAGCACCACACTCTTGTGACGCAACAAAAAGCAGTTCGAGTTTTATTTTTGCATCAAATACACGATCTTCCTTTTTGTTCCTGGCCCACGGTTTCCCACTTCATCTCCCGTGCCTTCCACGCGTTTCGAAACAATCTGATGTACGCTCTTCGCCTAATGTCCGACCCCCATTGACAGCTGGCTGGCCGGGAGTCGCGGAACGTTAGATGCTGTCTTTTTCCAACAATTCCAAGGCCAACTTTGTTTTGGATGTTGACGCCGGTGTGCCGCGAGTGTGCGTTGCGAGCCCAAGCGAAAGGCCACATACACGCGGAACGGAAAAGGAAAAGCAATCGCTAAAGAATTCGTAAGAACTGTTTCGCCAATAAGTAAATAGCAAGACGTGGTTGGCATACGAATGAAATTTAAAAAAAAAAACACGCAATAATCGCAAAATAACGCAATATAAAGGTGCAACAACGCAGAAGCAGTCCTGCTGCTTTCGATCGAGAGTCGCATCATTCATGTAGAACTGTATGAAACAAGCACTAAGATACTGCTGGTGTTTTTTTTTCTTTCCCTACTTTCTTACATCATCATCGGACGATGTGATTCCAAATGGGTAAGGTATATGGTAAGGAAAGTGTGCAAGTGCAACGAAGGAAAGCATGCGAGGCAGCAGATTGAGGATGTAGGATGATGGGGAAAAATCCCACAAAGACTTATTCACCGTGGCGTAAAAACGAAACGTAAAGATTGGCCGAAACGTAAAAGAAGTGGAACAACTGGAGTGGGAAAGTGTGTGGAATGAAAATAAATGCAATTAATTAGCGAAACTGGCCAAGCCGAATGGTATATAACCATTTTTCTTTTTAACATTCAATTTTCATTGCCAATTTTTTGCTCAAATAGGGGTTATTCGAGGGGGGAATTTACTGTTAGCGGGTTTTCACTATTGTGCAAGATGTATGTACATATACAGTAGACAATTTTAGCAATCATATTTGGTATTTGGTAATTATTTCTGCAAAAAAGTCTAGAAGTAGGGATGTAGGGATTGTTTTTGGTCTAAATGCAAGGAAGATAAATTGATCATTGAAAATCAAACCTTCTAACAGAACACTCCTAATTCAACTGTTAAATAATAACTTTTAATGACAACATAATGAACTACGACGAAGCATGTCCTTAAAGCATAGGAAAGGATGTAGAAAATTTAAAATTTTACGATCGAATTGTCAATTACAATCTCTACTTAAAATTATCATAGAATGGAAATTGTGTAATTTTTTAAAGAACATCCACATACATAATTTAAAGAAAACGAAAAGTTATGCAAACTCGGCTCGGTGGTTAACATGTTGATGCTGCATCATTAGGTAGCACCGTTGTGCGATTCTTTCTTGATTGTACTTCAGTTTAATCTAAATTCCTATGGTTTTTGAAACATGTTGTCAAGCGCATTACAATTTCCAGGAGCTACCTTCAGTTCCTGTTGCAGTTAGTTTGGCTTTAAAGTTAGTTTATGAATAATTTGATTGATACATCTATAATTATGGACATCATGAACAATGTTTGTCGAGTAAATGATTCTAAAGGTGTGGTAATTTAATTTTCCTCGTTGTCTTGGAAAAATGCATAAAAACATAATATTCAACAAATAGGTGACAGACATGACATGCCATGGCGCACGATACGGCTTCTTTCTTATAAAACTAACAAACTAAATATTTTTCCGCTCAACTTACGAGACAACAAAGTAAAGCATTTTTAGAAGTATTTCCTTTACAAAATAAAAAAAAAACAACCCGTTTGAGTGACGCCATCAGTTTCATTCTCAAGCCTGAAGCCGAAAACCAAGCGAACCAGAAAAGGCCAAACTCGAAACCAAAATGCCAACCCCTTCCATTACTCCCTGTCGCAAAACGTACACCATCTCGCATCTTACCTTCATCGCTTAAAACTTCATCTTCGCCCTTTTTTTCCACCACGCGGTATTTTATCTTGCGTTGCAGGGTAGTTTTGCCTCTTTCCCCCCCCCCAAGCCAGTGTCGTAAGTTCTTGTTCATATCCGACCCACCAGCATTGAGACGACGGAGGACGGCGGATCGCCAAGCGTAGTCTAAAGAAAATTGGTGCTCTCCGTTCTGCTCCGCTGAGTTGTGCAATTTTTCGGTGCGTGGAGTCGTTTTTCATTTCGTACTCTTGTTCTTTGGTTCTCGCTTTGCGGTTTGGTTGCTGGTGAAAGTCGCATCGTTTCACAGAACGATATGGCAGCCGTAAGCGTAGGGGAGCAGGAGAGCCCAAAGGAAAGTATAGGCGCCGTTCACATGATTCTTTGTGATCTTTTTCTGCTCTTTAGCCGACCGATTTGTAAACCTTGTGGAGCACACAAAACCGCGACTTTTATCATTCCCCGAATCACTAACTGCCATCCTACAGCCTATGTTGGGGTTCACCCTCGCTCAAACTAGCGCTGTCGAAAATGGTGTTCTGCGAAGGGAAAACTATAAATTTAACGTATTGGAGACAAATTCGCTGTCCGTTGTCGGTGTGCTTGTGTCCTTGAGAAGATGGGAAATAGATGAAACCTTTCATCGCAATTAATATCCTTCTAAACCACAAGCTCGCAGCAAACGAATACGGCGTTCTGATAAGTAGGAATGGCAGAAAACGGGAAAACAAATAGTGCCATAAAACATTCATTTCTTCCCTGTAACGAAGGCCACTACTCCATCCATTTAGCGTACGGGAGAAAGTATGGTCGCCACGGTGTAGAGTGTAAGTTCATACGCACCTGCCCTTGACGCAGTATCTCCTCGAGGAAAGGTGTGGAGAAACTGTACTGTGGGGAGACAATTTGTTGTTGTCCGGGTGCCCGCATACTGTCCCCAATCTTTCAAGCTCAACTCCGCCACTTCCGGTCGGCTTGACGTCCGGAAAGAATGGCGTCGTCACATTTTCTTATCCCGTCCGTCGGCTTTTCGCAAACTGCCACCGTACACCAGCACGTGAATGGTGCGGCATTTAATGTCTCACTCAGCCCTCCTGCCCTGACCTGGGAATGGTATTTTGTTGGGGATGGTTTCACTTGCCAGAATCGACTACTCTTTCCCTTTTCTTTCTGGTTCGCTAGAATGGTTCGCGTCGTCTACTTTCTGGGGTCTAGCATATTTACGCAGTAACTAGATTTCTACGACATCGGAGTAAGGGTTTTATCGCCCTTTTTGCTTTGTTTTTGTGTGCACGCTCATCGTGCCCAAGACAAAAGTGCGTTCTTGGCAGGGTGGAACGCTGACCGAGGGGGATAGAAAAAAGTGCTCCACTTTCTTTTGTAGAGTATGAGTTTACAATGCCCAGAAGACGGTTTAGAAATGAAGTAGATTTTGATTTTAACTCCAGTTGTTTAAAATTATTGTTTTAGCTGAGTGATATCGTAATTACAGAACAGCGTTTATATGTCAAAGAACAAATTCAAGAAAACAACATGTTACAATAAAAAATAAAATCAAATGTATTGCAATTATTTTAAAATTATCTGATACACTGAAAACTTGAAACAATTTTTTGCAAAATCAAAATTGCTTAAATCTATTGAAAAATATTATTCATGAAAATAAAGTGTATTTTTACCAAGCGAGATACATTTTCACCGGGAAAACTGCCAAACAAATTCACCACAATTTGAATGACATACTGGCAACACTGCCAATAGTCGCCGGTAATGAAATTCTCCCTTTCGTAGAATTAGCTCCCTTGAATCCCTTGAAACGCACAACAATATGAATCGATCATGGAAAATGCTCCTTCCTCCGTTCCGCACACTTACCAACGCACCATGTCATCGCTAGAGATCAACTTCTGTCCCATCTTTACAAACCAGGGAGACTTGTATCTTCCACCGACCTACTGCCCCCCCCTCCCCACTCGTGTACCGCTTGGCCGAACTGGTGATGATGCTGATGGCTCTTGTTTGTTGTTTACCTCTGCCAGGACGAACGTGGAAGAGCATTGCGTTTTGCGCAATTTGCGCTTTCGCCGGCAACGCTTTCCAACATCCATCCCGGGCGATCAGAGCGAGATGGTGATAGCGTAGGATACGATGCCAAACCGTGAGGAAGGTCTGGCCATCATGAAGAGGAGCATATTTCGGCAAACATCCAGACCCAGTCTCGTTCTTTCTCTCTCTTCCTCTTTCTGTCCCGTTTTATCTAACGATAACGCACGATTCTATCAGTCGTGTAATGCTGTCTCGCTTTTCGCTGTGCCCTACCGTTAGCGGCATTTTAGAAGGCAGAAGCTGCAAGGAAAATACACAAACACACACACACACACACTCTGGATGCCAGAAGCATTTTATGTATTACATAATCGTCCCTCGCAATCCCGCACACAGTCTCTCCGCGCCGTTTGTTCTCGCGGTGGACCCCTTTTTTGCAAACTTTTTGCCAGGCCCGGC
>KB680780.1:0-16869 GCA_000349165.1 Anopheles christyi | reverse complement strand
ACGACAGTTTCTACCTTTTATTCTCCTTATTTGCATCGTTTAGCTTTGTTGAGGGCCATAGCCATTATTTCACTTTACTGCTCTCGAGAATATCGCTTATGTAAAACGCCACAAACCGGATGTAACATCGGTGATCAGCTTTCAGCCAACATACTACTTCAGGCGGATCTATAAAATAACGTTAGACGACCTATCGCTAGGCGATGCGGCGATCGTGTGTACTGTGGTGGATTGCTTATTTATTTATTATTGCTATTTTAGTTGTAATTTAGCCATCGGTTAGAGCAACCGGGTTACATCGAGTATTGAATAAAGGTTTAATCTACTCTCGAAACGGTCCCCATCGTTTCTCTATCGTTCCCACGTTGGTGACCTCGACGTGATTTCCGGAATGTTGTTAGTTCCCCTAATTCGAAAATCAGTTAACGAAAATGTCTACCGAAAACGTTTCTGATGCAGAAGCTTCAGAGCTATGCTTTGTCAAATAGCTGATTACGTAAAACAACCTCCTGCCACAGGAGGTACAACGCCAGTAAGCAACGCCTCATCTCACGTTTCGAACTCACGCGACAAGCCAAAATACTACTTGAATCGAATGATTTTAAAGACCTTTGTCTTTCGCATCTTTTGACTAAGATGCATGAACTTGCTGCGGGATTAAATGTGAATAATTCGTTTCTGAAAATGCTATTTGAGCAAAAACTTTAAGTTAATGCACGTGCAATACTTAACATTCAAGATGGTAGTCTTTCAAAGCTGGCGAAGATGCGAAATAAAATAATGGAAATGGTTCCACAAACAATGACCAATGTTTAATGCTTCCATGAAAATGAACTCGACGGAAAATCTAGCAGAATAAGTTAACGCCATGAAAGTTGAGTTACGTCAAGGGAAAGCACGACAATCTGAGCGCAAACGATTGCGTTCCATTTTTCGAAATCGAACGGATGAAAACAACATATGCTGGTATCATTGGAAGTATGGAAATAGAGCTGACCCGTGTCGAAGCTTTTGTCAGTACCAGCCAAAAAACTAAAATTTCGCTCTCCCGAAATCGGCCAGATGGGCAAACCGATAACCGATAATTTGCAGACGGCGGCAAATATTCGACAAATCTTTTAGTATCCGATTCTTAATCGAAACGAGATCGGATTTATCGATAATACCAGCATCTAGCACCGAGAAAACTCGAGCACCATTGCCGTTTTTACTCCACGCCGCAAACAAAACGAAAAAACGAACGTATGGGAGCAAATTTGTGATCGCGGATCTCGGACTATGCCGATTGTTTTTTGTGGAATTTTTTGCAAGTCAACGTTACTTCCGCAATCATTGAAGCTGATGTCTTCGCGCATTTTGGTCTTCTCATTGACCTTGGAAATAGAAGACTTATGGACAACGGTACGAAATTACACACTGTTTGTTAAATAACGGAATCGGCAGTCTACGATCAGTACTCCGCACGATCAGTAGAATGACTCCAGATAAACTCCAAGCAGCTAAAAAAGAATTCGAGACTATGATGGAACTCGGAATTAGTGAACCCTCCAATAGCAGTTGGGGCAAGTCCACTTCATTACGTACCTAAAAAGAATGGTCAGGGGCGCTTCGTCGGAGACTACAGGAGTTGAAATAGGATGGCCACATATCCACGATTAGCTAAATAATTTAATGGGCAAGAATTTTTTTTTACCATATTAGATATGGTACGAGCATATCACTTCGTTCCGGTCGAGGAAAACGATGTCCCCAAGACTGCTATAATCACTCCATTTGGGCTCTTTGAATTTACCAAGATGCAATTTGGTGTATGCAACGCGAGCCAGACATTTTAGCGCTTCATGAATCATATCTTCGATGATTCGGATTTTGTGGTGGTGTTTATCAATGATATATGCCTTGCATCGTATAATGAGGAGGATCACCTATCGCACGTGCAAACTGTTTTTGAACGTCTCAAATCAAACGGCTTGGTACTGAACTTAGACAAATCAAATTTGTACAAACAGAAGTTGACTTTTTGGGCTACCATATCAGTTAATCTGGTGTCAAACCTAAAGCGAATCGTGTTCACGCAGTTGTTGTTTACTGTCTTCCGACTACTGTGAAGGATCTTCGATAATTTCGCATTGCTTAACGGTTACAAACGCTTCATCCGGAATGCAGTCTCACTGCAACAGCCATTACAAGCACTTGTTATTGGAAATCGAAAAAAACGACACAAGAAAACTCCAATGGACAACCGAACCAGATGAAGTTTTCGTGAAATGCAATGAAAGTTTAGCCAATGCCGCTTTATTGTCCTTTCTCGACTCGTCAAAACTAATGGGACTGATGATTGATGCTTCGGATACAGCGGCAGGAGCTACTTTACAACAATACATCTCCGACGCATTTGATTCTTCTGGCAGAAATTTTCTCCTTCACAGAAAAAGTATTCTGTCTTCGGTGGGGAGTTAACAGCTTTGAAATTAGCAGTGAAGTATTTTCAACACCTCGTGGAAGGGAGCAGAATCCAATATTCATACAGACCACGGTCCACTTACGTATGTTCACCTACGTCACCTACGTCACTAAGAACGGTATTTACAGTACATTTCGAGTTTCATGAAAGATATTCGGCACATTTGTGGCAGATACAATTCTGCAGAAGGCGCATTATCCAGAGTCAACATTTTCTCAGCTCATTCAACAGTGGATTTCAAATTACTTTCGGAAGCGCAACAAGACGATTTAGAACTACAAAAGCTTCTGGCTGATCGAAGTTCATCAATGAATTGGCAGGTAAGAGCATCTATTTCAACTGATAAATTGCTGTGTCGGATACCGGACATGTTAGACCGTATGTACCAGAAATGTTAAGGCAACAAGTTCTTTGTAGCATTAATCACCTTTCTCATCCTGGTGTTCGAACAACGAGAAAATTGGTTGCATAAAGGTACGTTTGGCTCTGAATCAATCGAGACATCGCCCACTTCGTCAGATCCTGCATTGATTGTCAATGATAGAAGATCAATCACACATCTACGGCACTCAGCGAATTCGATCTGCCCAAAAGCCGTTTCCGCCATGTTCACGTTGATTTGGTTGAACTACTTCAAATGGGAATTGATACTTGCTAACGATGATCGACCGGTTTAGTCGATGGCCGGAAGCAGTTACATTGCCAGACATGCTAACTGAAACAATCGCCAAAGCATTTTGTGCCGGCCAAACTAACCTTCATCGCTGGCCGTATCAACGATGCCATCATATTTACGAGAAAGCGGTGCTCCTTAGTGTACGATTACGCTTTAAATGGATCTTCCATTGAGCGTAAAAGCTGTGTCAGGGATTTAGAAGTGCTCCTTGACGAGAAGTTGAGCTTCCTTAGCCAAAATGTTCGTGCTGCTTGTCTACGAGCCGCTCATAGCTAGTGCATCGAATTATATCCGTCTTACTTCGCATTTTGTTTCACTCCATACAGATACATCAAACCTTCTAGCTTTTGCAACGCCACCCTAGATGCTGGCCTACAGGTGTATGCAATTTACTTGCAATTTAGTTTGCAATTTTGTATGCATAGAAGAGGTGTTTGACAGGATCCTAAACTCTATTCTTCTAGGCAAGCTGGACACTAAAGTTTACCATCACAATGATTGCACTTACTCTGTGAGGATCGGTATGCACATACAGTTCACCTCCAGAGTGCCCCTGGGGAGTAATGTACAATTATCACATTTTGCCGATCACGTGACCCACTGATATATGAGCGAACAGACTGCGTATGTAACCTAGGAGTGTTTCTCGAGGACAAACTCAAATTCATTAACTACGTGCTCCTTTTTGCTAGAAAATGTTAATATGCTCCTAAGTCAGACCGGTATTCGTTTATGCTTAATTTATTTGGAGGACTACTGCCTTCCGTCAATTAAACCGTTTTGAATCCATTCAGCCACTCGCCACTCGCGAAAAGCCACTCGCTACGCTCTGCGTCGATGGAACACAGAGGAAAATGTTACTAGCTGTGCCTTGCTCAGATCAGAGTCTCTGAAAAAACGCCACCGTAACGTACAAAGAGCTTTTATCGTTTATCTATGAAATTACGGCACACATTTTGGCTGTGAAGTTCCGGTCTACTTTTGTCATGAGTTTCATTCCGTATGTATTCATTTGAATACGGCATATCTCGCACTACTAAAACATGTTTTGTTAACAATCATCTGAGACTTGTTTGATTAATATGTTGTTATGTTATTTTGGATACTTGGAATATGGATTGTTTCCAAGTAACGTGGTTCTCGATTTACGCTGATTTTCATTTTTGATTTTTATTAAAATTGTTTTAAACAGCTAACACCATTAGCTCCAATCAAACCTACATATGATTTACAAATATTTCGGAGGAAAGCACAAAATGTAGTTAAGCAGATGCTCAATTACCACGTAATTCGGGAAGGGAATGAGAAAGAATAATTATTCTTTAAATTAATTATAAGTTGACCAACATCACTATGCTGTTTTGTTCATGTTTAATTCAGGAACAGTTAGCATGCAAACAATTAAAATTTACAGTTATTTTTTTCGTTGAAATGCATCAGCTAATAGCGTATTTTCCTGCCAAGTAGTATTTCTGTTGAGTAGAAAATTACAAGATCCGGAGATATTGTTAAAAACAAAATATTATTCATATCAGTCAAAGCTAAGACCGACAAATAGGTTTAGCATTTGAAATGAACATACGGTCTTTGACGTCTATCCTTATTATACGAAAAAAAAAACCGATGCTTCTAGAACAAATATAGAAAACAATTTCAACATTTAAAAGCTCATCGTTCGCGTGAGTGTTTGGATCCTTCATTAAAATCGACAAAAATAAATCAATATTAAGAATAGTTATATAGGGCCCTTTTTATTACAAACCCTAACAATGTCATGTGCATTTCTTAGTGCATTTGGTTTCCTGTTTCTATTTATTCCCATCAACATATTTTATCCTATAACATATTTCCTGATAGTAAGCGTTACAAGTCGCTTGTGATAAGTTGCAGTTCTTTAATGCTTACATTTCCTCAATGTACTGCTCGTGTATGCTTATAAAGCCGATTTATCAAGCATTTTTGTTATAAAAGCATTGGCTCTCTGTTGAGTACTTCTTACCTAATCTTAATCATTCGTCTAAGGATATGTATCGAAGTTGCTTTTGTTTGTTGATTTGGATTTAACTTATTAATCATAGCAGCATATTTACAATTACTAACTAACTTTCTTTTCTAGCGTATATTTCCCTATAATATTTTCTTTGTAAGATTTATACCAACATGGCTAGAATCAATCAATTAAATTTAATCAAATAGTCTGTTCAAAGAAATGTAACTACACATCAATACTTCTGGACAAAAAAAAAAGTTTCTACACCAAACAGAATCCGAACGATCCGAAATTTTGTTATGCTTTTGGTTAAGTCTTCCATCTCATTCTTAGTGTCATGCTACTTCCAGTTTCCAAGCAAAGAGCAAAACAGCTATAATAAGGACTATCTGTTTCTTCCTGCAAGCCATTTCTTGAAAACAAACAGCTCCATTGACTCCGGTTGTTGATATTTCATAGCTGTCGTCATTTCGATTGCCACTTACTATCAAATCTGTCTCCAAATGTGCCACGAACATGAAAAGAAAATTAACATAGATTAGCTTTAAAACCAGGGCTTTACAATTATACAAAAAAACATTTTACCTTTTCTTTTGCTACTGCCTTCCATGTCTTCATCGATGAAATCATTAGATTCGTAAAAATTGCTACCCTTTCGTGATTTGTCTGAAAAAAAAAACAATGTAAATGTAAGTATTTTATTGTTGTTGTAGCTTACAAACCTAGTGAAAACCTTGAAAATTTAATAAACAAAATAAGCCTTAAGTAAGGTGGTTGACCTGTCAAATTCAGCAGGTTGTTATCACAGAAAAATAAACTATAAGCCATGTTGTTCAAAGAAAGATCAATTAAGCTTAATATAAGCTGTATTCATCCAAACTAATCTAAAGAGGTAGAGTACATCCGAAACCACAAATTGAAGATCTTGAGTTCATTTCACAGGTTTTCATCGGCGTTTATGTGCTGCTATCGATCGCAGCATTTATATTGTTTCCTATCATGTGTGTATTAACAAGTCATAAATAGCAAATAAGAAAATAATTATTTTAGTAAAAGATTCATAAAAATTTACCGCTTTGGTTGACATTTCAAGGAGGGTATACTTTTTCGTTATTTAAGGTTCACTTTAAGCATAGCGCAATCGCACCTGTACATTAATTACCTAATTTTTCACTTGCATTTTATTATTTTTAGAAGCCTAAACGCACAAGGCAAGACCCGGGCAAGGCTTATGGAAGTAAGAAAACTTAATGGTTGATTTTGTAGCTTTTTGTTTTAGAAATATCAATTTTACTGATATATACAAGAACATCCTAAATTATCATTCAATTTTCCACACTCATTTTCCACACACACACATCCAATTGGATTTGTCTCTGATTCCAAATTTTCATTTAACAGCACAACACATTCTCCTGATTAGTTTCTTCAGCCGAAAAAAAACCATAAAGGGATAGTGTTGGTTTTATGTCTCGTTTTATTCGACGGTTGGAAAACAAATTTTACTCTTTCTGCAAACCATACCACAGGAACATGGCAAGACATAAAAGAGAGACCAACAAAAATGCCTGGAAATCTCACGGGAGCTGTTTACAATCGCCTTTAGCCGACTCTTGCTAAAGGGGACCATCTTTGGTTGGACTGGAACCGTCACTTCCGTTAACAAAAAAAACTATGCTACAATAGTTTTTTTCGTTTCTTCACATTACTACAATCCACATATATTGTACTAAAGCGCATAGCAAATGCGAATAGTAAAATTCAATACAACTCACCACAGTGTTTTACAATGCCACAGGTTGTCAAGAAAGCTTTATCAAATGTTTAAATGATGGAAAAAAGAAGATAACAATTGTAAAACAGAAAAATGACAATAATGCAACGCACTGAAAAAACGCCACTAGAATTGATCGCTGTAGGTATAGGTGTTAAAAACGTCTTTAAAATTATATAAAACATATTTTCAACCATGAGGAAAACGCTCGGTAACAAGCACTCCTTTGTGTTTTCAAAACTGTGGATACGAACAAAAATTGGTTTGCACAGTACTGTTTTTGGCTTGCATTTGCCATTCGTTTTCGTTTTCGTCTTCCTACTGTTTAGCATGGAAACAAACAAACGGTACATACTTTCGTGTAGATACGTAAGTTAATACTGACGGAAGGCCTTTGTGACCTATGAAGTCATAAAAAATGCTCCACATGTGTAAAGCCGTGTCTAATGAGTATTATTTCACAAATGAGGTTTGGCGTCTTGCGCCATTCGACTCCCGGAACCGAATTGACCTTACTGCACAGAGAATTACCAGCTCCGTGTATGTGTGTACATGTTTCTTTCACTGAATGTCTAGCGAAACAGTGCGAGCAGGCAGCAATCACAAATAACTTGTAATTTTGAACAATCGTACTATGCAGTCAACATGTACCTAATTGTTGGCCATCATCATTTTTGCTACAAAATGTGTGCATATGTTTTTGGCTAGCCAAAACACTAGCAAACAAAAGCAACACAGGAAACAGGAATTGTATTGAATCCCATTCCACAAACCAAATTATTCCGTAGCGTACGATCAACTCCAGTAAATATAATTAGACACGTTCCTTTGCTGACCTGTAAGTCTACAGAGGTCATAAGATCTTACAGGTAATATGCATGTTTTTTTCTTCTACTACCGCTGTGATATTTTCCCGTCGCGTCTATTGAGCAACTGAACTAGAATAATTTGTACCTGTCTTTGCAATATTGTTGACGGTAAACTCTCTAAACAACTGAACATAAGCAGTAGGGAAATGCAAAACCCTGATAACTATTCAAACCTGCTGCCGAACCATAAGTTTCAAACCTGCTGACCAACGTTTGGTTTCTTTACGTGTTGAACAATTGGCTCTGTTCTATGCAGAGAATAGGATTTCACCCTTTATGCTTAGTGTACCACAGTGAAATATACACAATTCCCCAAGGGTGTAGCGTTTAAACGCCTTTTCTACTTGACATTGACACCTAAGAGGTATGCCTTTCATTATTTTGAAAGAGGTTACACGGTTTTGTTTCTATTGCTTTTCCTACTTCGTCCCTTGCTAGATCGTCGAGGGCTAGTAAATTTCACTAATTCCCCAATGTACCACTTCTGAGTGGTTGTATTTTCTCAAAGCCGTACGATTGCGTTTCACTTTCGTAACGAATTGGGCTTTTATGCGCCATTTTTCTTTCACTCAATTTTGCAGCGATAAACAATAATACACGCCTGCTAGGCGCTGATCGGCTTGGCGTCCATTCACATTCTTTATGGCATAGCCTAAAAGCGTTGAGCGAAACACACCCCTCCAGAAACCCCCCAGAAGCATTTACCTACCCAAAAATATAACGCTGTAGAGTCGCATTTCATTAGGATAACTATATTTCATAGCGGAGAATCTCGTAAAACCAAATACGGCTTTTGTTGAACATCAAACGAATCTACGTCATCCACATCATAAACACTATGTCTACCAAACCTTTGGGCGATTGTTTTGATCGTGTGGCTCATGCAAACTCAAATACAATGTCTTCCAGCACAGACGCGCTCGTCGCGTGAAAAAACGACTCATTTGCACAGTTCACAATTATATTTTTATTGTGATTAATGATGAACTCTGTGGTTAAATCACTGCGCTAATGTTTCAGGATACCCGTCGCTATACATCGCGTACACAAATATCGCACACAACAGTCAAATGGACATTCAAACACTTCCTCTCCTACACGCACTTTGTAATTTAAACCCAATTTGCCCACACCGTGCCACCCATCTGATGGCGGAATAATTGCTTTGAATTACTATAGAAGGAAACGAACAACAACGGAATCAAGCCGATGAACTGGTTGATTGCTCAATCACAAAAGTATGTTATCATCATTAATCTTGATTTGGTTAATGACTATTTTAAGGCTGATTAGTACACTTTTTGCCAAATATTTACTACATTTTCTGCTAATAAAGATTGTATCATATTGTAAACTAATGAGTGTTTACTTGCATTTCAACAAGTCAAAGTTTATTAGCGGTGCTTGGTAGTCTTGCAAAATGAAAAATATTATTGAATTGAATATATTTTAAGAAATACCGTAATTAAATATTTTTTACTTACTTCTTCGTTTGCCATCCACTGTTTCGACTGAGTTTATTGCACTTTTTGGAAGCTCTGAAAAAAATAAGAAATATATGTGAAATACATGTATATGCTAGGAATAACGAAACTGATAAAACTTGAAATCCTGTGTATCCACACCTAATCAGAACAAACTTCTGCACTAAGGATCTTTTCATTTCTGATTTGATAAAGTGTTAAATTTGAATGAAATTTTGAAAAACAAATCGACAAAAAAAAACTTAAAAGTTCTTACACGATGCAAGTTGACGCTTGTCTGGAATGAATACCACTCATATGATTCTTGTTTGTCGCTTGGTTGCCAAATAAAAGCAACCGGAAAAGAATTGCCTAAACGGTCCACATAACAAGATTCCCCATAAAAAGGAGCCATTGAATGGGACTCTTTCCCGAGGCAGTAAGAACATGGAGAAAGCTTACTGTATAGTTTGATGGTTCCGTCGGTTTCCCCTAGGGAATTTTTGGCGATACATTTGTAGGCACCAAAATCAGCCAGGCTCACAACCTTGATGCTCAGCTTCATCACCACTTTGTAGGCGTTGTCTATCAGAACCGGCTCGTACTTGCCACCTGGAAGAGAGAGAGAAAGAAATGAGAAAAACAAACAAAAACACTGTTCTCCAGCTGAAGAAAGCATGAACGGAATTTGAATCTGAACTTCAGACAAACGTGATAGCAAAAAAACAAAACTTTTTTCACACCTTCTGTTAAATTTGCATAATTATTCTAGTTGAAGCTACCTCTTCTGCATGTGCACCGATACCAGCTAGGATCTTTGGCTCTTCTGCGAATAATTTGTTCATAATACACCTGAAATCACATACGTGTCGCAAAAATGCTTGTATGCAAAACGTTCATTTTTGGGTGTCATAAATGGTTACCGATTCATTCCTTCTAACATATAGTCCCAGTGAAAAACAATGAAAATTTTCAAACTTCTTATTAGAAAAACTACTTAGAACTTTTACATTTTAAGTAAATCACAGCAACCAATACGTAATATAAAAAAGTGTCAAGAAGTTATTGTCAACAGAAACGAAATATTCATCGCGTCAAATCCTTTTTCTAGCTGTTTATGCCAGATATGAAACATTTGCCCTGTAACGCCATGTAACTAAGCTATCCTCGAACGAGTCTAATAATGTGGCATTAACCTAATTTCAACCCAATTAAGATATTACTTTCGACACAAATATCTACCTCTTTCACGGTATTCTGACGACTACGTGCAGCGGATGGAATTGAAAACGAACCGCAACCACAAGCTGGTCAAAAAGCACAAGGAAGTATCGGAAAACACTATGGGCATAAATTATGCTTATCAATTCATTTATCCTGAATCCAGTCGCCTGAATAAGGTAGCCTGGCGTAGCCAGTTAGGAGGATTAGGTCTCTTCGTAGAAGACTTCACAGCTTGTGAAATGGAATGGTTTCGAGGAAGTCAAAGGTTTGAATCAAAGGGTTGTATGAGTAAGATTTTAGCATATTGTATTGTATATTGTATATTGTTTTGTATATAATACCATTGACCTTTGTTCAAAGAATGCATCAAATAATCATTCTTCTAATATTCCAATGCATTTTTTCTTATATCATTGTTTTTATATAGTGCTTTTGTATGCGTAAACATTTACACTTATAAGACAATTTACAAAAAAAACATCTTACTATGAAATTTTAAGAAGAAATAGATATCAAGACCAAAACGCTACTAAGCCTTGAAACAAGGCATACACACATCGATGCACAATCCTTTACGAAGACAAGTCGCCTCCATCAAGAGCACGTACAACATAATTGTGTGTTACGGTTACGTTTTTCCCGAGGACAATACAAGCAAAACAAACCGCTTTCTTCTCCTTCTCGTTACAAAACTGCCGTTAGCATTCACTTATCCTCTTATCACAACTGTGTTGCTGTAGAAATTCTTTCACCTTGTGCCGAACGGTGCGTTTCATGCCCCAATTCACGCCTTGAATATTTGTACATTTTACCTTTTTGCAAAGATTGTAGAGCTCCCTACATTGTTCTTTCCTTAGCACGTATAAGATACGTAATCAATGAAACGTGATATGTAAAAATTATGATATGAAACTATCTGACGCAAGCTTCATTTTAATTCACTGTGCTGGATACAGCTCTTTGCTATGCAGCTTTACAAGCAAAGCAATAACTACGAATGGTAGATAAAACGTTTCATATTTTTCAAAAATAAACTCAAATTAAATATTTTTTTTTTTTTCAAAAAAAATAATTATAAAATAACACTTACCTTGGGGAACAATATCACCCTTCTCGCGGGTCCAATAGTTAATTGACTTAGGGTATGCTTCCGAGTGACACTCAAGAGTCATCCTTTGACCTTCAACGGCACCAACCAGTTGATTAGGGACCCATATCATAGGGGGAACTACAAGCAAATAGTGGAACTGAATTATCCCGAGCCGATTCACATCAAGCGCCAACGCATTCCGGAATAGCCAGATGGCATTCGAATGCAATTCGTAAAATACTTACAGTGTACGATCAACATTACCCGTTTGCTTACTGACGGCGGTACTCCATTGGACGCAATGCACAAATACGCACCCATGTGCAGTCTGTTGACTTTTGGTATTGTAAACGTAGGACCTTCAACCGATGATACTGAAAGGTAACAACGAATTATTGGCAAACGAAATCAATTCAACGTATATCCTATCACATTTTCATTACAAGATACGGAAACCTACATTAGTTTTACTAAACCGGGTTATACTAAAGCAAAAGGCTTTGATTTCACGACCTGGTATCCAGTTCACTGAAATGCTAAATTTTCTTACTCTGTGTAAACGCATTCAACATACTCTTTCGAACGAAAAGACAAGAATGCACCTTCATGAATGCATTGGAGGTGCCAATAACAACTGGAATTTTCACACAACCACAGCATAACTCCTGATGCGAAAGACAGAAGTTGAGGAATTCTTAACAGCATTCATCTTCCTGTTGCTTATTGAGGAAACGACATGTAAGGACAGAAGTAGGGCGCTTACTTTTACTAAAAGGTGCCTTGACTCCTTCACCCTAGGTTAGGACTGGCGTGAATGATAAATTTTCAATTGGCTGGAAAATTGGATCTGGGAAATAAACTTGTCATAAAACAAAATTATTTTTCTGTTCCCTACGCTATTTCGCACAACATTTTCTCACGACACAACTGCGTCTAGCCCAATTTTTGCGAGTAACTTTTACGACTTTTTGACATATAGTGTTGCTCAGTTGGAAAACATTGGAAACAAACAAACAAATAGCTTAAACTTGATAAAACTTTTAGAACATTTACTTAACAGCAGAAAATTTGCTTAAAAAAATCAACATAACACAGGCACAACATTTTATGATCATTACATGTTGGACTTCTTCAATCAACAACCATCACGAATCTATCCACGGCGAATATTTGCATGAGACAATCATGCAAAAAAAGATCCAATCGATTCCAACGGCTCGCCATTACGACCTTCGTAAAGAAGGTCGCACGTGTATCACATCCTGCTGTCATGTATCTATCGGGTAGCTCGCTTTTTGGTGATATCTTGATCGAATTGCAAAGATCTACAAATATTGACAACATATCACTCGAACCTCTTTCACACAGAACAATAGCTCAACGAATGAGCTCCAAGTTTATTTCACTTATATCTTGTTTTCCACTATTATAAACGTCATGGTTCGTTGATCCGTCTTTCGTGCGTACATCCGTGTGACCACGTTTTCACAACGTTTCTCCGACCCTCCGAGGTTTCAACAATAAAATGTGAAAAGTATTTGCCAAATTTCGACGGTAAATTAGCTCAATTACACCATCTCACTGCTATCTGCACCCTTTTACCTTCATTTCAGCCAATGTTTCAGAATCCATGTTTGTCGTACCTATCCATGGAGTTATGCGCGTGAGTTGCCTCATTTACCAGTCATGGTGCTTCAAGCTACATTTACCAAACAAATAATTCATTTGCACCCATTCGTTAGCTCGTCTGATGACCCACGGGGTTGTGGAATTGGTTTCAGCATACTGACAACGATTAGGCTAACTTCTCGTTTCCAATCACCGAGCTTTCGTTCTCAATCAAATCAAACTTAGCATGATTGGCGTTCTGAGTGTACCCTCGGTGGTCGGTTGTTTATTTTTGTAGCATAAATCTCTTTCTTTCCCATTGATTGTATGAAGCTTTACTAAAAACGGATAATAAGAGCCGACTGCCAACAAAATTCAATCGACGAGGGAATTTTGTTTGCCAACCGTAACCATTTCCACGTGAGCCTCCCAACCATATGCCTGGCTTCTCCATCCACCATAAAAACTTCACAACGCAACGAGCTATTAGTGAAATTAAACTCATCTCACCGATTCGTATATCACACACTGGATGCAAACATATCTGAAGTAATTCGAGATGTGTGATGAGTGAGTGTGGGTATGGGGAGCATTGAAATAAAATACCATTGATAAACAAGCATGATGTGTGCTCTTACCAACTCCCTTATTGCAAGCCAATAAATTATATAGCCCATCAAATATCATTGCTTTACATCTCATCGTCCACGCAACTTGTAACTCTAGTTTCTCTTCCCAAACGATACTTTTGAGCACATCTTTATTTTGTGTACTTTTTCATTTTTTAAGCTGTCTCACATGTTTTACACTCACTAGACTCTACGAGTATCATCTTTTTGCTCAAAATACGGTTAAAAGTTTCAAATTTAATAGCTGTACACATAAAAATACGATGCAGTTTAAATTTATTGCAAACCTTCACCAACCAATCGTTTGAGTTTGCTTAGTTCGCTCATATCGACTTTGCAGCATCTTAACAGTTTATTCCTCCCCACTACTCTATACCTGCATCCCGGAGGTGGTATTTTGTTTTATTACTCTTGTATCGTGCACAAACACTTTGGTAAATCATTTGGTAGATTTATACACGTTTTATTTATTTGTGTGTTGCACCTGTTGGGGTGTATGCTGAGAAACAGCAGCAACTTACCTTGTTCGCCATCTTGAAGTGAGATGTTATCTCCAGCCTCACGACGCCACACGATTGCAGGAGCAGGTGATCCAACAGCAGCACACCGAAGCGTCACGTTGCTACCTTCTCGTACCACCATATCGGTGCTGGTTGGATAGTCCAGTATGTCCGGTGGCACTGCAATTTTCAACATAATTCCGACATTTTATGATTACCAACAGGATTTTAACAATGTACTTTCAAATCCTCGAATTAAATACGTTCTGGGCTATAAACTGTTTTTCACTCTCTTTTTGGCTAATCCTTCTTTAACTAACTGTACGACATATCAATCATTTTATTACATTTAAAGTACCACATACCGGTACCTAAAGTATCACCTCATAGTATTTCTTCATCCAAAACTCC
Organism: Anopheles christyi; assembly: GCA_000349165.1. Taxonomy (NCBI): domain Eukaryota; kingdom Metazoa; phylum Arthropoda; class Insecta; order Diptera; family Culicidae; genus Anopheles; species Anopheles christyi. The sequence goes on along the minus strand of KB680780.1, from coordinate 2,171 downwards.
ATTACTGGGGTCAATGTTGTGGGACTCAAATTAAAATCAAGCGATAAACCGTACGAAGAGCAATTGCATCATGCAAATGCACTGCTTTAACACCACCATGCAGTCTTCAGTTTATTAAATTATTCCATCTGGCGTTATTTAACCACCAGCTTGTTTCTGCTTTAACACAACAACTTGTCTTTGTCGTTGTTATTGCATTTATGGTTTACACTTTAATAAAGACCTTTTTTTTATACATCAGCTCGTCAAACCCTTTTTTCCTGTACAGGGCAAAGCACACAATCACTACGATGACAGTGCAAAGGTGTTCGGAAAATCGAAACATCGGAAAAGGCATAACTCATGTACATTTGTTGAAAATAACCGCGGTGGTTGCTTTCGTCGTTTTATTGTTTCATATGCCTACTCGGTAGTCTGATCGTCATACTTTTAGCCAAAGTTGTTTTGCCGTTCTTTAACTTTCTGTGTGCACCTTACGTGGCTCTTACAATCCTTTCGTCAAGACGGTTGGTTTCAGTCACAAAAATAGTCTACTAACACGTCGCTGGCATACGGTGACCAATTTAAATATCACGTGACTGCCAGTAGTAAGTCGCAACACAAAAGTAGCGTCCTGCACATTCCAATTCTTTCTTAATTACAATTCCCTTTCGATAAATGCATTGCATTGGTTTCATTTGCGGAACCCGGTGGAGTTACCACATATTTCCGCCATAACTTACTATATTATTAGAAAACGTCTTCTATGCTCTTCCAGCCTATAGAAGCGAATGCATAATATTCGATGACTAAGCACTTTATAGAACATGTTATATAATACATTTTTAAGAAATGTTACCAGCAATCCCCGATCAAGAATGTAAATTTTGAGTCATCATACTTTCACAACCTTTTGTGCAAATATGTACCTACAACATCCAGGTATCCCGTCTGGCTTTTCATAGGATCCGTATTGATTTGGCACATGTACCATCCCCGATCTGTTTCACGGATGTCCTTAATTCGTAGTTGCCAAGTTTTTTTCTCAGTGTACGTTATACCGATCCGTTTGTTCTTCGTAATGACATGATTTTGAATAGTAAGAATGGTCTGCGTGTCGACCCGTAACCAAGCGACCTGTTTGCAAATACAACATAACAAAACAGATAGATGTTAGTAAATAAGAAAAGTATCAAAGGAAATAAAATTTTATGTAAAATGAATGATTGTAAAAACTATACACTACCCTGCAAATAATAAATCTAAATACAAAGTTCTATTAAAATAACACATTTTACACATACAGTTTATTTACACACAATCATAAAGCACAAAGAGTAGTGTGTCACACATATGTACATTTAATTCTTTAAGAGCCTATTATTTATTATTTACTCTTTTATAAATCAAACCTTATAAGCACCTAGATCATGCACAACACATGTTAAAGTGGCTTCCCGTCCGACGGCGGCTGTTACATTTGAGATGGGTGTACTGAACTTCGGATCGGTTATCACTGAAAATAATTTAAAAAGAACATTGATAAATAGTAAAGAGAAAAGCAGAAAATAAAATTAACTAAACTTCATATTTGAATGTTCTGCTGTTGGTCATATAAAACCATATCAATTTAAAACCCTTAGTTCTGTTAATTTGTTTTGAATTCCACGGTAATGTTACTGATATATTGTAAAGTCTATTTCCCTTTTTTTTTTCATTATGTTTTCAAGCCGCCAACTTCACATCATGCCCACCCTGATGGGATGTGTTTGGAATGTGTATAAACCGAGCACCCCATGCGCCGGACTAACTATGCTGCTGCGGGTAAACCGATCAGTCCCAAAAAATTATCGCATTATTGGCTAAGGCAAAATCGGACCAGCAACAATTATTGCTTGAAATAAGAAGAACATGAATTCCTTCTTCTTCTTGGTTGGCGTAAACGACCTACGAGGTCATGCCGGCCTTATACCGGCTTTCTAGACTTATTTTTACCACGTAGTCGGATAGTCAGGCCTTGCTACGGGGGGACAGTCCGGATGAGAATTGAACTACGTCCGGCCTTGACAGGAGCCGGCGCGTCATCCATTAGACCGCCGGGCTGCCCCAATGAATTCCTATTTCTATAATTTATTCTGATACGATACGAACTACTTCATACAAAAGCGTTTAATGACCTATACATACAACTT
>KB680769.1:0-16737 GCA_000349165.1 Anopheles christyi | reverse complement strand
AAGGCCCAAAACGACGATATGAGAGGGGGGGGGGGGGGTGGAGGTAGGGGAAGTACCCGGCGTTGTTTAAAGTGTATCCACTTCCAGAGCGATAAGCGGAACCTCCGTCCCCGGCGGAAAAATTGAGCAAGAGTGATGGTTTTGCTCCAAGGGAAAGGAAGTTGAATGGGTTGAAGGGAAAACAACGATAATTATCCTCGTAAAGTTCTTCAAGGGTTGCCACAGAGACTCTTAAGGGCTTGCAGGAGCGGGTCAGACGGTTTTGGTGTTACCGGGCGCTGAGGTAAGGTGTGGTGCGGTACAGCGGGTAACTCGTGAAATGTTTTGCACAGTGTGGAGGGTTTTAAAGTAGAGGTTATTTGCTTCAACACACACTTCACTGGAACCGTTCAGGTTAGTGAGACCGGTGAAGGTTTGGGGAAATAAACGTATTTTTAAAATGGCAGGGGAAATTTATTCTTTTCTGTAAGTGATTCTGGTTAGCAAAGCTTTAATAGAAATTAGTTGCAGGGAAATAAGTCTCGACGGTTGGCTTTACTGGTGCGCCTAAAGGTATGCAATGTGTGGCAAAATCAATGTTTCTTCAAATAAACAGCGAAGTCACAATGCTTCCATTGTTCAAGTTGTATCTTTACAAGCAATCAAACGGACTTTATTATTTCTTACTTTCTTGAAACAATAATAACACAAAACAAACTAGAAACAGATGTTTTGAGAGTAATTAGAACACTCAACCTATTTTTCGACGGCAAACTACCCCAATCCAATTCAATTCTTGAACTATTAAGCCAAAAATCCTTCGATATAAAACGAACGTCTATTACTCCTCTGCGATTCAAACAATTTGTCACCCCTGGTAGAATGGGCTCATTGCAAAGCTGATCCGAAAATCAATTCAGCACGTTCAACCACTAAGGTTCTGCTGAAGTGAAGCAAGAAAAAAATCACTCCCCACACAACGACAACCTCATCTCCAGCGCAGTAAAAAAGCGAACGAACAAATTACTAACGGTGAGTTATTTTGCCTCTCACATACAACACTCCGTCGAAACCACGTGGTCTGCTTTTCATTCTTGGCCAAGCTTTTCAATAAATTCCACCGTCTCCCTCCCCTTGGGGGAAGGAAGACTGATGATGCTGGGGTAGCAAAAAAAATCTGAATTTCATAGGGAAACACATATTTAGTAAACTGGCGCGAGGAAAAAAGAGTGAGTTCAAATATGAGTGAAGTAAAGGGGAATGTATTGTGTTAGGAAACGAGTCAACAAGCCAGAAGTCATCCGCGGTTCGCGCGTACGGAGCGTAGTTCATCGTGTTTCTGTGCTGCCTTGGGATCCAGGGGGAATCTTGTTAGCTTATTAAAATCATATTTTATGTGGTAACATGTTTTCCTCCGAGGGAAAGTGTATCATCATATGCGGGCGCTGGAAAAATTGCCACCCAAGCACTGCACTAAACCCCTTACACCCCGTCATATTCGACATTTGCTGGGCAAACAAGAGCTGGGCAGGCCGGCAGAAAAATTAAGCATCAGTGTGCTCTGAGCTGGTGAGGGTAAAAATACGACCGGGAGTGGAATGGTTTTTGTAACGGTAAAAATCCTAAAACCATAACAAGTGAACTTCTTTACACATTTTACAGAGGCTGGAAAAATCGTCTGTCTACGCCCAGTGGTTCTAAAAGGGACAGGAGAGTGGTAGATTTGCCACGTTAGGTCCACCAACTTGAGACTCCGCTCGGTTAGTGAGTACCCGTGCCCGCGTATACGGTTCACTAATCGAGGGCTCGGTCCGCAAACACCGCTTCTGTAATGGTGGAAGTTTGGTTAAAATTCACCCAAAAGCTGTCCCCCGCTCGAAAAGACGGGTGCAGGGTGGGCCGAACCGCAGAAACAATTTAACCTCAGCAATGTTTAAACATAAAACATAAAATGCCATTTACAGCCCGGAGGGAAACATATTTTCCTTCGGACGCTTTTCGCAGATGATGATATACTGAGTGAAAGAGGAAAGAGAGGGAGCGAAAGAGAGTGATTAGAGGGAGGAGGGAATGTAAGAGTACTTAAATGGTCAGACATATTTCTTGTGTACGAACCTCGCCAGGATCAGGCAGCAGACGTTAGAGGACAAAGTAGAGGGAGAGAGAGAGATAGAGAGAGAGCTGATAGAGTTTAGGTAGTGCACAGCATGAAGATGATAGCTGGTTAGAAGTGAGTGAGTTTTGGTAGAACAAAATTACTACTGTGGTCGAGTAGGTCATAAGTCGATGCAGGCGGCCTGTTAGTCGCTACTAATTCCACCAGGAATAAATCAACAAAAGCTATCAAAAGCTTACTCATAGCAAAAGGAACACTCTTCAAGCAAACAGCTTTCAACGTTCAAAGTTTGCTTGAAATTTCAACTCAACGGAGCAAAAGGGGGGGATTCTGATTGATGATGTAATTTGTTTAAATTAAATAAGAAATCAACACGCCTAGAAGATGTTGTTGAGTGCAGTTGATTCTGTGCTGAGGGAAAATAGTAAAACCATGAGCTAAATTATATTGCTGACCAACACTGATTGCCCAAGGTAAACAACGATGACTGTGCCTGTGAGATCGTGCATACGATTTTGTATTCGAATTTGGTCCTTCGAACCGGATCTTTGGCTCTCTTGTGCGAAACTCGTACAAAATGTCCTTACAAATTATTACATTTTAATATATTTAAGATTTACATTTTTGTAAGTTAGCATTTATTTTGAAAACTTATAATACTTATACTTAACTTTACAAATATAACAACATTTTTCACACCGCTGCCCTTCTGACGATGACTCTTTACTACAGACGTGAACAGATTGTTGCCATTTTCGCTCACCATTTTGTTTGTGAAATTGTATCTTTCCCTCGTTCTCCACTGGCTCCCTTTAAATCACTACACCAAAGGAATACAAAGCGTACTCACACAAACAGCCGCATACATACCTGCGTTTGAAGTCCCAATTTGCCCTTTACGTTCAGGTTGCAGGTTACATTTTCTCGCCCTTCGTATCAGCCAATTCCTTAAGCGACTGTTTTAAAGGCCGGGTCATCCAAAGGAACGGGCTAAAAAACACAAAATCCGGATTTCATTGTGCAATGGAGCGCGAAAAGCAGCTGGAACATAGCAGCAGCACAAAGTTCAGGCTAGAATATTTTGAATTTTTCATCAGAAGCTCACGAGGGCAAAGGGCTTGATTTCGAGCCTGCGTTTTGTATTTTTGGAGCAGGCATAGCTTGCCGTAACCACGGGGGCTGCCGTTGCCGCGAAAGGAAACGATACCCGACACCGGCTTCTGCAGCCGGCAGCAGCCGCCCGGAATGCTTTTCGGTATCATTCCATTCCATTCCGTGCCATTCCATTCCATTTCGTGCCATTCCTAACATTTGCAGCAAGCTAAAACCAGCCAGCAAGTAATCTTCCGTCCTATGTGTCCCGAGTGTGCCATTTACGGAATATTCGGAGTAGCGCGGGAAAAAGGAAGGTCGGAATCCTCGGGACGGCTTGAAGAAAGTGCCTGTCTGCAGAGAAGGATTTACATTGCTGTAAAATCCTGGGGGTCGGCCAGAGTGTTCCTCCACACCCGGGGAAGGTGGAAGGTTTTTTTTTATGCTGTAGCGTACTACTTTCAAGTAACAGCGTGTGGCCACGCAATCAGCATTATCAAGGTGCCCCTAGGAAGTTGTGTTGCTGGTATTGATCGTTCATTTTTCTTGGCCAGTGTAAAAAACAAAAAAACGAAAGGAATTGAATGTCTTACTCTACAAAAGAGGTAATGGAGAGTAAGAAGTGGCAAACACAAAAAACGGGCACTAGAACAGTGAGCACACTAATTGCTCCAAACCGCTTCGATGGAAGATTGGACAGGATATTGGGAAGAATTGAGAATTTCCGGTGGATTTTAAATCAAAAGTTAATATATCGTAGGTTTTAGATTGTTTTTCTCAAATCTTCCTTTTTCTTGATGTTAAAATAAGATTATTTTTCTAAATTATCTATAATTTAAAATGATTGATTAAATGATGAGTTTTCATCGTTGATTTTTTCCCACTGTGTGCCAGATTCCGGAAATATCCGACTGTAGAGATACCAGAAAAAAAGGATTGGCCGGATTTCAATTAGTGATTAAAACGCTGATTTCCTCTTCACCGTTAAGCAAGCGGAACGAAAGTGAATGATCATTCTTCTGATTTGTGTTGCGTGATATTAGTACTATCCAGTCTTCCTTTTTTTTTTTTCTCTTTTTAACTCCTTATTCCCGCCGTACGTTTTAGGGGTTAGTGCACATTCAAGTATGCGAAGAAAACGATGTTAAGTGGTAAAAGCATGACGTCAAAAAAAGTCCGCCCGGTTTAGAGATGGGTTCGGTAAGATATATGAAAGCCGGAACTTAACCATTCAATACACTGCTGCATGGGTCAGTTTTCCTTGCGCTGAATTAGAAAAAGTGTAAAAAACCTCCCATCCTTATGTGCTGGCCACTGTCGCTATACCATCTTGGAGTCTGGCTGATCTTTACAGCCCACTGGATTTATGCTGAGTTGTATGTTAATTAAAAATTAATTAGTAATTATCCCTAAACAGTGTTTCCTTCGGTGAAGCGTTATCAGTTTGCTGGTAGTTAAAGTGAGCGATTGAGAGCGAAAAGGGTTTAAAGGGTCTGCAAACGGAACTGTTTTTGCTTACGGGTTTAAAGTAGAAAGAAATTGCACTGCAGATTTCGCGTACTTTGAATCGTTAGAAATCTACTTCACTTTGAATTAATTTGCTAAGTCTAAAGCGTCTTTTGAAGTCACTTTATTTTTTTCTTACCAAGTCAAGCAGATGGTAGCGTGAATGTTACTCTCAATTTATCCAATGAATTTAAATTCAAGCATAATTTGACTCGGGAACCAAACACCAGCAGGAATGAAAGAATGGACAAGCTTTTCTGCTTAAGATCTCCAGCCCGCTCTTCAGCTTCTGAAAATCGTGAATTGAAAATCCACGCTTCAAATTTCTGCTTGGCGTGCGCACGCGACTGGTAAATGACTTACAAAAGGCGGTCTAGCTGCTTGACCGGGCAAGACGCTCCATCTCCCAAAGGATTACGATCGGAAAACAGCACCATAAAGAAGAGATTAGCCCATTGCCCGTCGGCTGGCTGTTTCACCCATTCCCCCAGTAGGTTCATCCCAACTTGCCCAACTCGATTAATGATGGTGACAAAAGCAGGCAGAACTGTAAGGAGATTTACCGATGCTGTCAGGCGATACGACACGGAAACTTTTTCAACAGTAGCAGCAGCAGCAGCAGCAGGAGCAGCGGCAGCAGCAGGAAAAACCGGCGAAATGTCGGCTTTCTATGTCAGCTTTCAGTTCCCGTGACCATGGGGTGGTTGCCTGGTTTGAGGCAAGCAAGACGTTGGCGCAGAAGACGTTTTGTGCTGTGCTAATGTTACTGCGAAAGGCGCTCTGCACTTTTCAGAACGGAAGCTTCGACTTCCCTGCTTGCTTCTGCCCTACCGCCTGTCGGTAGGCGGAAGCGAAAATGGACTAAGAAGTTCCTGCACTGCTGCAGAGTGGAAGTGTCTAGTGCATCTAGGGGTAAAAGCCGCATTTTCGGTGTCATTTTCCATCGACTTTACGCTGGGGATAAGCTTCCAAAAAGGGGGATCCTTTTCGATAAGGAAGTAATGCTGCTATTTTTCCTTTTTGCGCGTTGGTCATATTCTTCACAGGGTGTTCGTTTTTATTTTTCTTCTTTCAGCCAAAACATTTTGGAGCAAAAGCCAATTTTGGATTATTCTTAAGGGGATGTAGAAACTAATGGTCTTAGAAATTAAAAAAGAAAAAGGCGATTTTAAGATGCATCATTTTGCTTTACGGATTGCATAGCAACAGGGGCAAAACGAGGCAATTTTTAAAATTTCATTACAGTCCTCGTTTTACCCTTTAATGTACCATGCACAATTAATGCGTTCAAACATTTATGTCGCACCAACATAATATCACAAAATGGGCACGTTCACACTCACATAACTAACCAGTCAAAATGGCGGTAGCATTTTCGCGTGTTGTGCTCACGGCTGGAGCCCGGCTGTATCGACTTTTCTGCAGCTTCGCATCACGTGCCTTTGTTTTGTGATGCTCTGCTGTGTGGCAACCATTTTTCAGCCTGTTTCATGTTGGGCTTTTCAGTATTAAGACAGACCATCTCTTTCTCTCTCCCTCTCTCTCTCTCCTTGCTCTGGTCCTGCTGCGCGTATTCACAATATTTATATTCTACCCATGACGTCCGTGTACCGTCGCACAGAAGCGGCGAAAATGGCATTTCTTAGATTTTCTTTAGATTTTTTAAAAGTCTCACCCTTCTCCACCACCATCCCCGATGGGTACCAATGGGGAAAGGGATAACGATTTTTAAGATCGTGCCACAAACGATGGGGCTTTTTGAACCGGAAATGGCTCCAAGGACCGACACGGTAAAACGCGGTAGCCAAACTGTCAGCGGGTAGGGAGAGATATCCTTTTCATCATAATTCTCTAAAAGACAGAGTCCCCGAGAGCGTGCGGACATCGCAAGTAACATAATTTATGAACGAAATTGCAGCATTTTAAGCGCGGGAAAGCAGCAGGATGTATGATGTGGTAGCAGCGATAGCACGGACACTAAATCGAGCCACGCTGATTCGTTGTGCTTAGGATCCTTTTTTTTCCTCGCTGGAGTTTTGGGAGACGGTTGACAGTTTCAACGGTGGAATTTGTCAGAACGTTCTGTCCTGGTTCCTTTTTTTTTCATCCCACGTAGTAAACCCAGATCCGGCGCAGGTCTTAAAATGTCCTGTAGAAATTCCCTTTAAAGCCCTTGCAAAGCTTTAAACCTCAATTTAAAGCAAGAACGGTTATTCCACAACTAATGTCGAAAACCGATCGGGCCAATTTATAATCGACCACCAAAACAGATTAGAGTTCGGGCAAGTTGAAAGTTTTCCCGCCTAGTTGCTTCGGCAGGTGGACTTCGAAACTGTAAACCGTTTTGCAGGATTTAAATGAATAAAAAAACTCCTTCGGCCCATCGTGCCCGATGAAAAAGCTTCCGAGGGAAAGGTAATGTAACTGGACACCAAACTTCCGTCCCGACGCTTCATTTACGCCGAGATTAATAGTGAGAAATCGTCCGCTGTGTATTTACAGTAGCTGTTTAATGAAACTTTTCCTCGCTCGCTCCCCACTCGCGCTCTCCCTTTCCCTTTGGAGGAATCCGGAGTTAATGGAGTTGAGTTAAGTCTGGTGCAGTGCCGCGTCTCGCCCGAGCTATGTTCGCTTTCCGGACGAGGGCCATGAAGTCGGTCCATAAAATTTATCACATTTTTAATGGATAATCATATTTCATGCCGTTTCTCCGGGTGCACCGCTCTGGTATTGCCGCCGATGGAACAGTGGCGAAACTTGCCTTCCTTGCAGGCTTCCCTTTACCGGTGAAATGTGAGATCGGTAATAAATGGCACGGTTTTAGTGGATGCAGTGTCTACTACTAGTGTTGCGCTGGGTGATGGTGATGATGATGGAGATCGCGTGAAACGGTTGCAGATGAAAGCTAAAATGGAGAAAAGTGTTGCCATTTAGTGTGCATGTTGCTTCACTAGCGCGTGTGGAATTGCAACTCCGCCGGCTGCTTCCTAATATAAAAAGGAGCGTGTTTCAGAGTGGAACTGTGTTAGCTTATCATGTTTCAACTCGCTGCGTGTGGCTTTAAGCTTGTCAGAGGGTGAATTTATTCTCATTGATTAATAAATATCTGTGAAGACTTTTCCAGAAGATTTGCAAAGAATTTCACTGAATGATGACCGTTTGTCCGGTGCGTGTGTTTACGGTTGATGTGCACTTGGTCAGCTGAGCTCTCAGCCCGGTCACTTCGCTTTGCGATCTTGCTAGCGCAGCCTGAAGATCGGTCTTCTCCTTCGCCAGATCACCCGCTCCTGTCGGCGGTCGGCCCGCGGCCTCCTGAAGACTTTTATTCTTCGCTTTTTCCTCCTCCAGCGCTTTCGCCAGTGCCAGATTGCTCGTCTCCAGTTCCGTCTTAGCCGTCCGTAGATGGCTCACCACCATCAACGCTTTGCGCAGTTGCTCCGTTAGCTTGTTCACATCACCCACCGGTGGTGCAGTCTCCACTCCACCAATCGTTGAGGCGTCCCTTACGGCCATCCTTTCCTGCTCCAGCTCCTTGCGCGTTCGAATCAATCGATCCAGATAGGGATTTTTCAGCTCGGCACAGCAAAACCGTCCCTTCTTAATGTGTCCCACCCGTCCACACCGATCCCCATCACCACTGACCGCAATCGAGCGTTTGGTCAGTATAGCCGAAATGCGCTCGCCAAACTCACAGTGCCAATCGTTGTCGCCCAGAGTGATCGATTTTAACCGTGGCCAGTAGAGCGCATTCTCGTGCAGCTCCAAGTTAACCAGCCCGTTTCCTTCAAGGTACAGGTTCCGGGTGGACGAAACGCCGCTCGCATTCGTTGCAGGCAGTGTGGTCAGGAAGTTGTTCGACAGGTCGACCAAATCGAGCGTACCGACTGCGGTTACCGGTGGCCCACCGGTGGTCTGCACGGTAAAGAGCCGATTGTGCGCCAGATTTAACGCCACAAGGGAGCGCATATTGCGGACGAGGGCAAAATCGATCGCTTCCAGCCAGTTGTACGATGCGTCCAGGTGTGTCACCTTGGCAAACCGTGCCACACCGGACAGCTCGCGGAACTGGTTGCGGCTCAGGTTGAGCTGCTCCAGAGCAAAGAGGAAATTGTTCCCATCGGTCTGCAGGGTGTGGGCCCGATTGTTGGCGGCATTTAGCAGACGCACCGATTTGGTAACGAAAATCGATTCTAACCGATTGCTGCTGACGTCAAGCGTTTCCAACGAGCGAAGTTTGTTGAGCGGGTCCGACCGAATCTCGGTCAGCGCGTTGCCGGACAGATTGAGCGTTCTCAGGGGTGCGGTTTCTGCCAGGATCGAACCGTCGAACGTGGTGAGTGAATTGTTCTGAAGTAGTAGCTGCTCCAGGGCGGTCTGCTTGTGAAGTGCCTTCGGGGGGAAGGTTTGCAGACGATTGTACGAAAGGTCCAGACGGGTTAGCTTGGTGGCTTTCTCGAAGCAGCCGGGTGGAATTGTGCCGAGCGTTACAGAGGAAACGTTCAGCTGCTCCAGATGGGGGAACTGATCGAACAGAGTAGGTGGAAGGTGGGCTACGGTCGACTGTTGGAATGCCACTTTCCGATCCGATGCCGGCCGAATGCCCGGTGGGCTTGTAATGATATCCTCCGGGCGAATGGTGATGCCAGTCAGAAGGCAACCCGCCGCCGGTGACGATTGGCTCGAGCAGACAAACTGCTGCGGTTTCGACGATGCCTGTCGTCCAAGAAGGAGTGTTGCTAAAAAGCTGAAAAGATTCTTTCATTATATGTATTAAAATAATACTTTAAACTTAAGCAAACTAACCAGAACCGAAACAAACTAGTAGGAAACATCTTAACCGGGAATATTTTGTGCACCATCCCGCGGGAACTCACCGAACGTACTGATGATTAGCGAGGGAGAGTGTTATAAGCGTGCAGCGAGTTGATAAGCCTTTGCGAATCTCGTAACACCTACTCTGCTCGGGGAAAAGGTTATCTCGCCCCGACGAGGGAAGGGCAAAACAACACAAAATGTCAAAACTTTTCTTCCAGAGATTTTGTTCTTGTCCTAACCAAAGGAGGAAGGTTTGTGCTGTTTTACCGCAGGTCGCGGTGAACTCCTAGAAATGCCATACCATCTTAATGTGTTTAATTATCCTACTCGCGTGTGCCTGTGTCTGTATGTGTGTGTATGTTGAACAAGAATCAATATGCTTTCCATTATCGAACTTTTTCCACCAACCGGGCGTATGTAAGTGTCTAGCCCTAACGAGGTTTAGCGTGGAAGTGCTGATGCATGTGAAATAATTCATTCTCATCTCGACGCTAATGTGTGTCTGCTACTATCGAGTTACTTACCCGAGGGTTGGAAAAGTGGTAGCAGTACCAACGTGTAGACGAGTCGTAATTTCTTGTTTTAGAATTCCTGGCGCAAAAGTTTTGTTTTTTTAAGTTTCCGGACACGTTTTCCAATGAGGATTTTGGTGAAACAAGGAATATTTCCCAAAAAAAAAAGGCACACCCACACACACACTTGTTTGAGAAACAAAGGCACTAGTGAATGGTTCCAGCAAAAGAGTTTTGCCAAGTTAGAGGGAGGGCGGCGGGAATGGTTCTTGTTCGATTTTGGGCCCCTTCTTTCGTGTCGTGTACCATTTTCTTATAGCAAACGTATTTTGCTGCGCGTTCGAGTATGTGTACACACTTCCATAATTACATTATCCACATTTTCAGCTGCCCTTTCTATTCGCGATTGTGTATTATCCGTACGTCTGTCGGAAAATGTGTTCAGGAAGAACTTTTACTTTTTTAACGCAAAGATGGCGTGTACAGAAAAGATGTACAGTTCGAACATTTTCTTACCGAGCGAACGAGGAACGAGGTGTTTTTGCCTCCACCTCATCCCCCTTTAACAAACCACTACGTTCATCCATAAACATTAACTCCCATTTTGAGTGTGGAGAGAAATGGAGATAAAGTCCTCCCCCCGCAGTAGCCTCTCGATGACTATGTTCGGTGCTGTTTCTCATTGCGCTCCGACTTCGACTTCATTGCACTGCGCGTCTCTTTATCAGATAAATTCTAATGTCTATAATTTAGTTAAAGGGTAACTTTCTAAATGTAAATATATGTCTATCCTGGCGCAACCATTGCCACTCGTCTGTGTATCGTCCACTCGTTGTAGTACTACCGCTTCAACGAAACCAGGGGCTGTACCATCAGGATCGGGCGAGTCAGTGAAAGTTAGTTTCAGCTAATCTTTTTTGCACTTATTTACTCATCGAGTGTTTTGCTTTCCTTTTTTCGCTTTCTCTCTCTCTCTCTCTCCCACTTTCGGGAAGGTTCTTTTTTCCCACTACCGACTTCTTCCTTCTCAAACGATATCCCGTAGCGCCATCTATTGGGCGGTGGAGCAAATGCTTTTATCCCAGCCAGCCAGTTACCGGCAGCTTAAACCAATGACAAGGTCCAAGTTTCTATGTCACACGGACATTTTTTTTTCAGTGGAAAAATATGGCAATGATCTTCTCCTTCCGTTGCACCATTCGGGTTCCACTTAATCCCGCGCCAAAATGTTGTAACCTTGTGCAGGGTACACTGCGATGCTCTCTTTGTGTTGCCTGCAAATGAAAACACGTAATTAGTTAGGATAATGGAATTAGGCAAGGAAAGGACACAGCCGCACAGTCCATCGTGTCTGAAGTCCAGAAGATAGAAGGGTAAAGATTTAAGGAAGCAATTAACATGCGTAACTTTCCAGCCATCGTGAAAGCTTTTACTGCAGCTAATCGCGAAATGTTCCCGTAATCGGGGATGCGTTCAAGGTGTCGGTTAAGTTGGGCTATTTCCTTTTTTTATATTACATTCTTGTGCTTATCTTTTGTGTTTGAACAACCCTCAATGTTCATCTATCGTAATATGTGCTGAAAAAAACCATTAATGTGTATTGCTTCATGTGGCTAAAAAAGGGTTACGTAATGAAGCAAACAGGCACAGGAGTACACCTTCCAGGAAGATTGCAATTTGCATGTAGACAGTGTAAACAACGCTTTTAAACGGGACAAAGGGCAGTTTGCTTGTTGTTTTTATTTAATCAACCTCTGCATCCTACGAATAAATAGTATCTTCATCGTGGGCGATGATTGAAATCATAAATAACATTTATGATCAACCTTTAGCACGATAAGCAGGAAGTCTGCTCTGGGAGTCAATTTCATTGCCATGTTTCTTTGCTAAACTCCTTCAGTGCACTGCATTAACTCGCACCAACAGATTGAATTAAAAACAAATTTATGTGATTTCCTCTCTTTTATACGTTGCTGGAATGCTGAAATGCTGTGCGAGGAAATATAACATTCGTTTCGATTTGAAAAATGTATTTTTTGGGTTCAGCTTCCAACATCCCCCCCATTTTTTTCCCCTCATACACACAGGCACAGGCAGTAGGGAAAAGAAGTGCAAACTTCAATCCCCTTTTCTTTGCGCTCCCTTATTACCCATTTGCTGTCTATATGGCTGTTACTGTTGAAGCTCCATAAATGTCTTCATCTTGCAATTAAAATGAATTATGCACCATTAGTGATATTCCACGATTCGCCTCCCTTCATCACCCGCTGCGGGGGGTTTGAGAAAGGATCGACATTATTTTTCAACACACCCAACCCACGGGCAGCATATTATCCACCTTTATCCGAGCCCTTAAAATGAGAAGTGTGATGTGGAAATGTTAACCATTCACTACCGCCAATGAGAACAAATTGTGAGTATGCATGCGTGAATGTATGTGTGCAGGAAGTCAACTTCCTCCATTTTGGTTTGCGGTCGACTGATGACCACCAAAGACTGCATGGAGATGCAAGGATAGATCCTTTTACACGAATCTTTTCGGCCGCGAAGAAGCTGCTAAAGGAGAAACCTAAGGGGAAAACAAATAAATTACCGCACATTTTCTCCTTCAGCTAATATGTGTGTGTGTGTGTGTGTTTGTGTGTTCGCTCGTGTTCTCGTGTGCAAACAGAGACAACGTGTTTCCGGTGCATCATAATGAAGGAGATCAAGTTGAAGTGGCACATCGGGCGAAAGGGCTTGCAGGGATACGGGGTCTCTTTCGTTTACATTTTTAATTACGGCGAAGAGTAATGGATGATGTGATAACAAACACTCGATGCTGCAATTATCCTACGTAATATCGCGCCACTACTACTATTACTGCACACCGTCACCGTCGACATGGTGTGCAAAATGTAATTTATTCCCTTGCGCGAACCTCTACCCACGGAGAGAGGGGCGGGTTGCCGGAGGTCTTTTGGTGAGCTTCCGCTGACCGAAAGTGTTCGCGAATACGTGCCCGGAATACTAAAACACAACGACACACACACTAAACAGCGAGCAGATCTGTCGAGCTACCAGCGTCCATTAGTGCGCTTGCTGAGGTGTGCTTCTTTAAGGATTCCAGACATTTCCCATCAGCAGCGCAGTAAGTGGATTGGGTTATCGCTTAAGTTCTGTAGTGCCACTGGAAGGCGTTACTTTTAGTTCGAACACTCATATGTTCACCCGGTTTATATCCATCACAGCCATTCCCTTGCAATGAGCTGCTTTGTTGGCGCTGTAAAATCAGCAGGAAAAAGTACAACGAGCAGCAAAGAGTATTCATCGCACTGTATTGTTTATACAAAGAAATGAACTAGGGGCATGAACTGAAACCATATTAACCATATTTTAAAACAAATATCAGCCAATATACCAATTAAAAAACAAAAAAAGCATAGCGTCACTTTTATGGCAACCTACTAAACTTGCATTACTAGAGTAAGTGCGATCATGATCCCATACTAATCGATTCTTTCTTCCCTTTTTTCTCTCTTTCTCTCTCACTCTCTCTCACCCCAACAGGAGAAAAACCGTACAAGTGCTCGTGGGAGGGTTGCGAATGGCGCTTTGCCCGAAGCGACGAGCTAACGCGCCACTACCGGAAGCACACCGGCGCCAAACCCTTTAAGTGCCGGCACTGCGATCGTTGCTTTTCCCGCTCCGATCATCTTGCGTTGCATATGAAACGGCACGCCTAAGGTAGCTTCCATTCGTTTCACTCACTTCCCTTCGCCGCTCGGAACAGACGCGAAGGTGAAAACACAACGAGCAAGAGCTTTACACGGTCGAAAAGGCGGCGGTAATTTTTTAAAGCAAGAAGAAGAAGAAGAAAAAGGTGAAAAGCGACGATAGGCGAAACTAAACTGTGAATAGAAAATGTAGGAAAATGAAACTGGGAAAATGAAAACACTAAACATAAACTTTGAAACGACGGGTGAGCTGTGTGAGCAGAAAACGGCTCCACCCGGAATAAAAGCTATAAAATGCCAAATGTGCATCTCACTGTGGGGCAGGTTTAGACTCCCAAATTTCACCCATCATAATCACCATCATCGTATATCGTTCAGCTTTTTCTTCTGTTTATTGTTTCCTCTATTTAACAAGCGCCTAACAGGGCAATCGTCTAAAACCATTGGTTCGTTTCGTTTCATTGCAACGGGTCATGTCAAGGCGAGCTGTATGTTGCTTTGGACAAAAGTAAAGGAAAAACAATATTTTAGAATGAAAAATCAAAATTAAACAATACAAAATACACTCAAAAGTGAAAGATTAAAAACAGTAAAATAAACAAGCAGTAAATCCACTCACACTCTCCAGTAAACATCCGTTCGAATGTTTCTACTCCCAGTAGAGCAACGATGTAGCATAAAACAGAACAACAGAAAGAAGTAAAATGCCGCGCCATTTGTGCTGTTGTGTGTGTTCCCCGAATGCAACGTCGTCCAAACTGTATGCTGTTCTATTTGGTAAGCAAACAGACTCACATTTAGAAACGTAAGCAGCAAACGAAAACAGAACAGCAGCAAAATGTGCACAAAGTATTGTGTTTTGTTTTAAGTTGTAGTTCAAAGCTATGTTTAAGTTACCCGATTGAAGAATGTGTTCAGTAGGTTTTTTTGTTACAGCAATGTGTGTTATACCATCGTATACTGTATAAGTTTTTCATTTGTTTCTTAAAATGTTTGTTTATTTTATTGCTATTTTAGTTCTAGCATGTTTCGGTACGTTTAAGTTTTATAGATTATTTTTATAGTTAAAACATGTTTCCCTCAACTTTTATTTGCTTAGTGAGTATGTTTCTAGTTTAACTTTTGAAGACCAGAGAAAAAGATTCCACTGTTTCAGTGGTGATTTTAACATGGCAAAACAATGAGTATTTTCTAGTTTTATGTAAAATTTTAAAAAGTCTAATTTTATTATTGTAAATTACGGATTGTGCTTCCATAGCCATTATTTATTTTTAGCTTTTCTTTTTCATTATTATGTTTTGCGTTCTGAATTATTTTGTCTTTAGTATAAGCAAAGAACATTTTTTGTAACCTCTCTTTAAGCATTGTTTTCTTCATATACGTGGCCATTAATTGTTAGCTCGAAGGATTAGTTTTATATGGTAGATTCTAATTTAGACATACTAACCTTTTCACCAGCATTCAAGCTTTTCCAAGCGTAAACTAGACATATATTACATATTATTTTTTTATTGTAAGTGAAACATACACGAAACATTGTTGTCACGTTTACTCTGTTCAAATGCCAAGAGAAGACCAGACGAAAGAGAAGATACGATCCAAAAAAAACAACAAAAAAAACAAAACATTAAAACAAACAACACTGCCAATACAGAAAATACCGTAGCCAAGTGCGTGTAACTTGCGTGACTTTGAAGTGCAGGGAAATTTGGGGAAATGTAAGCGTTAGGTTGAGTGGGTGTAAAAAACAACACGGAAAGAAAATTTTCAAAGCACACTTTTGTAATCATTCTTTTCCCGTGCGTGAACTAAGTAAAAGACACAAGAAGCAAATATAAGGATACTATTTTTGTAACTAAATGTTATAAAAATTAAATTCAATGTTAACGATCCGTTTCTTTCCCAACATGCTAATATCATCAGTATATGTGTGCTTTCTTACAGCTTATATCAGAGAAGGAGAATATTCATCATACTTCAGTGTTAAACTTATTGTAAAAACAAAAATCAAACAATCGATTGCACGATAATAACATTTGCTTCAATGGCTTAGCTTTGAGTTTCAACATAAAAAGTAAACAGAGAAAAACAAAACTTTTAAATTTATTTGCTTTATGCAACCCACTTTATTGTGGACGCACATTTTTACTACGGTATCGTCACTACTTATCGATAAACATTCAAAAAATGACCTGTTTTTTTTTCGCGAACAAGTTTGAGGAAAACCCATACATTTCAGTGAAAACTCATAAACCGCTACCATTTCACACTTTGTACACCTAACGAATGTGATTGTTCCGATTCCAAACGATACAAAATGCATCCAAAATGCCATCAGTATGTGAGTTAGTGTAAATTTGTGAGAAAGTTTCCAATGCCATGAGTGTGGGTGCGCATCAAAATCAAATACAAAACCACTAATAGAAACACTTTTGATACGATAGCATTAGGCAAAACCGACCTGGCTGTATTGTTTAGCTACATCATTTAAAAAATGAAGCTATATAAAGAAACAAAAACACGACGATCATAAGAAAAGAAAACTAACTACTAAATACAAAGCAAGACAACAGAGTAAAAGAAAACACATAAATTGAAGCGATAAATAGAAGCCACATTTTGTATCACATGAATATCACAAGCGAAAATAAGAACAACTTTAAACGTAAGCAAAACCAAAACAAAAAGGACAAGCTACCATCACCACCACAATCTTACACATTTTAGAGCAAATATTTGAATAATTCTTACGGGCTATAAGTAAGCAATTGGAGCAACGCAGGAAAGCTAGCCGTGAAATGTAAGGTAGAGTTAGATTCAAAGAAATTAAAACAAAAACGAAACACCGCAACAACAACAACAACAACAACAAACTAACAAATAAAAGCAAAAGCTTAAAAATCGATAGAAAACGTAAAACTAAACAAAAAAAAAAAAACACTCAAAAATACCGCAAAACGATGATAACCTTTGCAGCAGGCAACCAAAACAAAACAAAAAC
>KB680758.1:0-16829 GCA_000349165.1 Anopheles christyi | reverse complement strand
CAGCGGCAAACCGTTTAGCCGGAATCTTCTAGCTGAAGGGTTTCTTTAATAGCGTGGATATTGACTTTAAAGTTTTTAATTACTTTGCGCACGACCCTGGCGTCCGTTATGGTATTCATTTAAGTTTTCTGTCCTGGCCAGGATGTGCTTCAACAAATTCGAACATGAAATGTTTATGAAATATTTTTCCAACGGTTGTTTATATGAAACTTTACTTGCTAGCGATAGTCCTTAATGATTGCTCGTTCTGAATAAGACGAAGCATTGTCACAGTGATTTTCTTCAAAAACAAAAACGAAAATTTTACCTATGATAAACTTCTGATATTAGTTGTGTTTTGGTGTCCTATATTTAAGATTACATTATGACCATTCTATAAAAAATAATAATGCAAATGGTGAACACAATTTTGAATGAAAAATCTAAGGAAATGTGTTAAGTATATACGTGGCCACCTTATTATGTCGGTCACTGTACGTACGAATAAAAAAAGTTCTTGAGGTAAAACTGGTTTATGAATATAATGGGTAGGATTGCATCATGAACGTTCTACACTCGGTGGTCTGACTATCTTGCTAAGTGTTATCCCAATCAATCCCAAAGTTTGTCCAACAGAACCAAGACGTTTCCTCTGAACGGGGCAGCAGGTACACTCACCGATCACTGCAAAGAGACCAGAGCTTTGACATAGAGGTCTAAGCACTTCCCGAAGGCTACGGGGTCCTAAGAAGACGTCAAGGATTGCATAGATGATGGTATAAGTCAGTGTGTCTGGCAGTGACTTGGGAAGAATAAATAAGTGACCAATAGGGAACCTCGATGGCGCTCTGTAGTTAGAAAGGCAAAGCCTTCCATCACCGCAAACCGCAAACAATTTTTTTCGCAATCAAAGGATTCAATGTCAAAATCGGCAAAGATATTGAAATAATGATTTGCGGGAGGTATTCGGAACAGGAACACACACTGCAATTGGAATCACGCCTGAAGTAAAATCAAGGACAGAGATCGGTACTTCGACAAAAGAAAGAATAGGAATGTTTTCAGAATACTGGCGAGAGAATGCCCCGTACGTTCGTCATGGATTATTGCTCACATCCTTGATATCCGTTGCGTAGCCCTGTAACCTGGGCCAAATTAACTAATAGTAATATAAACTACAACAAGCCCTCCTGCAATATGACAATATGCCCATGAATACACTAGCGTTCTAAGAATTATAATGCTTCATTGTAGCATACTCACTTCTTTAACACATCCATCCAGCCCTTGTTTCACATCCTTGTGTCGGTTGATGAAACCCTGCCAACGTACACCACCAACGAACACAACCAGCTGGCGGTCGGTAGGGAATATCGTCCCAAGAACGCTCCGGGCAACCTCCGGTTCATCGTCCACCTGCAGATAGACGTAACCGTCCCGGTATCCGGCCTGCAATCGATACCATCGGCCTGTCATCAGCTTGACGCAGGACTCGAGATACATTGTATGCAGATGTGCATCAGTCGTAAATCGTAGCTCGAGTCGTCCCGCTTTCGCCAGTATCGTTACAAACTTCCCAAAACCACGCTGGTGCTCCGCGGCATGAAGTACTATTCCATCGCTCGTACTGTGAAGCTGAAACTGCAAATCTACCGTCAATGTCACCAGTAGAAAACTCCTGCAATGGAATGGAAATGAGGGATATGAAAAAGATGCGTGATGCAACAACAAGAACTACAAAAACCGTTGGTTGTCGATACAAAATTGCATAACGCACGCAATCGTTCCATGGGTTCGTTACCTATAAGAAGCGTAACTGTTGTGCTGGAACCGAAGTCCGTGTGGGTACGGTTCTAGGCCTAAATCACAGTCACCCTCGGGTGACAAAACATCCGAACCGTCACATCGTCCCTCGCTACAGACGTAATTTATGCAGGAGTGTTGCTGTGCTCCAGGACACTGGTCCATATTGCATGCTTCGGAACTGCACACGTCGCACCGCTCCACATTGACCCGCTCGATAAAGTCCCGCTCCAGGTGTAGCACCTTATCGTTTATCATCAATCGACTAACACACCCGCTGAAGCCAGCCGTACGCAGTCCGGGTGCGTTAGCGATGTAGAATCGATCGGAACGATGCTGCAATAGATGGCCCTCGAATCCTAGCAGATATTGGCCATCCAGGGCTATCAGTCCCTGCCCATCGTAGCTGCTTACCAGTACCGTATGCCAGCGGGAAGGTTGTAGCAGCAGTTTGACGCTGCGGTAAACCTTTTCCAACTGACCGGGCGGAACGAGTCGCAACGTTAGACGGCTCCGCTCGAGCAGCAATGAGAAGCTCCAGCTCTCAACGTCAGTTATGGGTGGCTTGTAGAATAGTAGCGCTTCCGAGTCGTTCGTGGTAAAGGTCATCTCGAAGCTGAACTGGCTGGACAATCGGTTGTCCACGAGCGCATCATAAACGGCGTACGATACATTCTCGCCCTGTTGGAAGTGTATCGGAACTTGCGTCACGGTAAGCTGCAATCCTGTTTCGTGCAGCACACCGGAGTCACTCGTCACCTGACACCAATATTCACCGGCATGTTGATAGCGCACATCACGATAGACGAGCGTTGCCTGGAACGGGAAACAGAGAAGCATTATAAACACTCTATCTTTCCAGCACCCAGTCTGCACCAACCCTTGCCTACATTCTCAATCAAAAATGTCCGTTCTCCGTTTACCACCTTGTACCATCGGATCGTCTTGTGTGCCAGGCTGGCCGATCTTTTGCAGGAAAGTGTCACACTTTGTCCACAGCGTACGGTACGCTTCTGTAGTTTCACCCGTTCTCCATCCATCCGCGGCACTGCGGCAAAGCTTTCACCTTCCATTTCCATGCGAAGTGAATAGATAATATTATCTTCGTAGTCTTCGCTTAGATCGGAATCTAAAACAAACAATAATCACAACATTGGACACCATACGAACGCTAGTGGCCAGTACCCTTCTCACCCCATCGGTTGGAAAAGATCGGTTTAACTGTGGTAGTGGAAGCTTTTAGCAGTTCGTCTCTTGCCGCATCCACCTCCGTGCCAATCCATTTGGCGTAGTACGGCACGTTCATAAAGACAACGTAGCTAAACGAGTCACAGTAGTTCGTACCTTCACGGATGCCCGAAAACGAAACCACTCCCCGCAGAAACCACCGATTCTCGCGGAAGATGTACATTCCTCCACCACTGTCACCGTTGCATGGGCTTGTACCTAGAGGGATGAGCAAAGCAACAAATACAAAAGAACAATCTTTTACCGTTGGTTGGGCTTAGCAGAACGAAGACAGTTTCGCTAGATTAGATGAAGTGAAAATGGCAAGGCAAGTTGGATTTTTTTATGTCAAGGTCGTGGTGGATTATGTCAAGCCCGGTATTAACCGAGGAGTACATTGCCGGTGTAAGGAATGAAAACATAAGCAGTTATCAGTATGAATTTGTTTATGTGTGCTACAACCTTACTAAATGCTGAGCAGTGATTATGTTGGTCAAACATGAGCCAACAAGAGTTGAGGGGAACGATAAAAATTATGAACGTAAACAAATCTTTTCCACTTTTTCAGCCATTTGCATAAATCTACTAAACCTTATGAAATAAAAAGACTTTTTACGCAGCCATAACAAAATGTGTTTATTCCAAGATCGACAAGGATTATTTAGCGTTGGATATATTTTAATCCATCGTTCCATTTTGTAAAAGGGAGAGTTATATTTGTTTTTAATTCTCTCTTTTTCAAGTTTCGCTGTTATTTTAAATATTTTTGCAAATTTCATTTTTTCTTTTTTACAATTAGTCATACTATTTGCAATAATGCTTTCCCTTTCACTTTCATATTTAAGATTCATGAATACTAATTATCTCCACGATGTTTTATTAGTTACATTTTTTTTTATTCAGAAAGAACGGCCAAGTAAGTTAATGTATTTTAAAACTTCATTAAAAAGCAAAATGAGATCGAAAACAAAAAGTAAAAACCTCGAACTAAAATAAGTACGGAAATATATTGTGCTTCAATCTAAAAACCGGACTAGTGATATTTGATTGGTTTTGCGATAAATTTTCGTTGTATTTTATAATTGCGCTATTTTTTATAATACCAAAACTGCAAAATGGTCTTGAACATGAGTATAATAACATTTAAAGCTATAAAAATCTTGGGAAAAAAACTACAAATGTATTAACTAGCTATGTTGCAAAACTACTAGCTTAAACACTATTGTATGGGAATAGCTAAGTAACTTATTAAAAAACCTTGAATATTATGAATCAAATCGCAAGCTATGCAAACGTTTCAGCACATCGAAATAAATAAAAAAACCAACTGTCCCGTTTTTTGTTTGAATCGCAAAATCATGAAAAATTTGCTCATAATACAATTTGCAGCATTTCTTAGGGAGATGTATTTTATATTTCTTTCTTGCTTGCCATTCTAGTATATGTATAAAGTGGATTTGATAAACAAACATCATTGCTAACAATTATGAAAACTCAAAAATCGAGCACAAAGGCAGGAAACCCTTCAATTAAGGATTGTCCGGTTTTCAGATTGAGGCACTGTAGGTGTTTATTTGTTTATTTATGTCATATAAAGTACTTGGCCTGACCCTTGGGTGTTGACCCATCGATATATCATTTCCTGTTGCAGATCGTCAAATCAGTTTCAACCATAAGGATTAATAGGATAAAGACCTTGGTGATCTGATAAGACCGATCAACCTGAGCTGCATACACTCATTCTTCAAAACATAAAACCATAGGGATTTCCCAGTTGTTGATCCGTGATCGTGACCCATTTAACGCGCAAAGCATCGGAAACGTCACAATCACACACACTCATTACGTTCCCTCCCCTAAACAGTCGTATGCTCTCCCTTCCTACCGTTTAAAATTCCCGCGCAGTACATTCCGCTGTAGATGAGCCGTCCGTAGAGGTCAGGGTTACTTTCAACGCAGTCTGTGTAACGCACAATCGGTAGCTCAGCCTTAAGCAGCTGGTCCGAGATGCGGTTCTTCTCCGTCAGACCCCAGCCTACGACCGTTCCGAACACGTCTGCCAGATACTCGACCCATATCGATTCGGTCAAATCGAGACAAACCGGTTGAATATAATTCGTAAACTGTACGGTTCCGTTGAGACGCAACAATGCCACGTCATGCTTGTGGCTGTTTGGCACAAATTTGGAGTGCGATATGATCTTCTGCACAGTAAACGATTGCACCGAGCTGCTACCGTTTGCAGACAAACGATGCATGCCCAGCTTAACACGCACCAGTTTTTCACTGATTTTATACCCAGTATCACTGTCGTACACGCAATGGCTTGCCGTGAGCACAAATAGCTCATTGATCAATGTGCATCCGCACTGGTAGTCGTTCAGATGAAACAACCCCCCATGCCATGGCCAGTGACCCTCGATGGCGACCTCACCGTCCGTGATGCGACTACGCAAGGCTATTTTCGGTACACCACACTGTTGCAAATCCAACCCTTCGCGTTGAATGGTACCGTCTGACTGGGAAACACTTTCTGTTGGATACAGTATACATAAAACCACTACGGAATGCCTCAAAATGCTCCACACACTTTTAATAACCATCATATGAGTTAAATCACAAAAACCGGTCACAATAAAATATACACACACGCTATTTTACAAAACATTCGTCAGGAGCCTGTGCTCGAGTGCACGGAATACGGAGGACTGATGATAACCCAGTGTCGATCGTTTCGGGTGGGCTTATCAGAAGCTAGACAAGATTTGCTCGATTTGGTCGAGCACAATCAGGCCGAGTCTCTCATTTTGACACTCTGCTCAATGTTAAAAGATTGTAGAACAAATTTGTACTAAAACCATCCTGCACATTACTCAAATCTCATGTGTTTTGCATGATGTTAATGCTTTAAAAAGCATACGTAAAATATATAAAATTAGGTAAACATATTTATTATTTATGTAGTTTTATTCAATTACAAATGAAAGGTTTATTAGCTTCCTTTTTTTACTGTCTGCTTAAACTTTGTATGCCCTTTAATTCGAGCAAGAATCTTTATATTATTAGCTACTAGCTTTTCTATTTGCATTCAAACAATGCATGCATGAATTTAAATGCATCTATTTCTGCATCTTGTTCTAGGTCTTGGACTTGTTGGCCAACGACGAACATGTGCGTTCAGAATAATGAGTTCGATGCGGTTACTAGGCTGCACAATGTTCTTGTACCATGACGATAACAAGGAATTTCCATTTACTGTAAGGCTCTTGAACAGCTTCTTGAAAAGATTGTCTATGTTCGAGATTTCCACTCGCTATTCAAAAATATGGTAAACCCATTCGAAAGCTCAGCCTAGTCACTATCCTAATTGCGATTGCTGAACCTGTTGTGGTTCTTATGATTGAATTATGTAGTAAAAAATATTTCATACATTTATCTTATTTAAGTTACATTTTATATTATTTGTTTTATGCGTTTTAAAACGTGTAAATTTTTTCTAATATTTTAGTTTGATGTTTGATATTACCATCTTTTTTATTATCATCCTTTTTTTTTATTTATTAATTTTCAGTTCATCGTAGGAAGGATTTATTATCCGATAGTGTGGTACGAATAAGTGTCGAAAACAGTTAA
This sequence comes from Anopheles christyi, assembly GCA_000349165.1. NCBI lineage: Eukaryota > Metazoa > Arthropoda > Insecta > Diptera > Culicidae > Anopheles > Anopheles christyi. The sequence continues at coordinate 10,187 of KB680758.1, read as the reverse complement.
GGATTTTTAAGCATGATCGCGTAGGTTGTAAACCCAACAAAGATGAAGCATATGGGCCAGTTAAAGCTATTAGAAAAAAACATTGCTATTATATTCGACATTAAATAAATAACCCCTCGAAATGTCTTATGCATGGCCAATTGATCCTGTCTATTGAATGTTCAATAGCTCCATTAAGAAAACACAAATTCTGCTGAAAATTTTCTTTCAAGTACATATTTTCACGCGAGTAAGTAACTTTTCTAACCATTTTTACTTTCGCTTTGTTGAACTGCAAACTTGATTAAATAATAATTTTCGTGTTAGACTGTACGTAAGGCTGTTCTACTTTCTTCCACCAAGAACCCTCTATGTATGCGAATTATTTATCGCCAATTATTGGCTGCGTGAGGCTAATGATAAAGCAACACGTATTTCTCTCAAACTCAGATCTAAAACTTCAAATTATTATTTTTTGAAAAACTTTGAAATAAATTATAAAATTGTATACATATAAACCTCTTGATCATGCTGATCAAGTTGCAGAAGTTGCATTTCATTTGATTCTGGGAAAAAATCACTTAAACATACAATATATTCAATAATTTCAAGGTGAAAAACAGTATTATTAAACACTACGAACATATAATCTTTCTTATCATTACATGTTTTTGCAAACTTTGTAGGTAACTAATATTTGCTTCAGAGCGCTCAACACAACATTGCAGCATTATTAACTATACAGTCACAAAACTTCCCTCAGCTGATAGAATGTTCATTCGATTCAAAGTTTTACCACCAACCCAACGGGATCGGTAAAGGTTGTTGCATGCGCATAAATATAAATCTTTGCTTTTTCTGCAGTCATCTCTCTTGTTCTTCCAATACAATGCTACACTGCTAACGGTATGCAGATGATCCTCTTCCCTACCAGCCACGGGACCGAAGCATGGACCGTACAAAAACTTCGATATGGCATAATATTTACACTGAAAACATCTGAGACCCTCACCGCAACCGACTAGCAACTCCAACCAGCCACAAAACTGGCGCTCGTGTGAGTTCTCGTGCCATTTTGCAACCACAGAATGGACTGCGAACGAGACGTAAAAGCAAAACGCTGTTTGCTTCCTCCCAGCCATACTGAATGCATGAGCATGTGTATGTGTATGTATGTGAATGTACGGGAAGAAAATAAATTTTTCACTCACCGGTAAATATAATCGATCTCTTCATCTACTGCCGATCTGTGCCCCCGCAGCCAAACCCACGAGCAGATGTGCTCGGCACACAAAACCAGCTCACCGTGCAGTTCACCCACGAAAGGCATACGTGCCTAAAATTAGATTAACGATGTGTTTTGCTTGCCAGTACTGGAGATCAATTTTTTACGACGATTTCACCTCACCGGATACGCTACGCCCGTGTGTTCCGAACTTGCTCCCTTTGCATGTTGTTACGGTGACGGAAGAAGCTGCTCTTGGAGGATAGTTGAAATAAAACAACCCTAGAGACAGCAAACCCCAACCCTCCCATGGTGAATTATGTTATAGTTTACCTGATGCATCGCCTTGCTTGTTGTCGTATGACAAACATAAAATAGGCAACCATTTTCCCAGTTTCAGCAACTGCGGGCAAGATCGGAACAGGGGCTGGAGAGAAAGCTTTGACAGCTTTAGACAAATTGACCTTTTGCCGTGAAAAGCTGTGTCAGGGGACGAAAACCAATGTTTTTCTTAGAAGTGTTTACCAACGCTGTTGATTCCTGACCATCGTATGGGAAGCACAAAGTAAACAAAGTATCGGAAGGTTGGATAGTGATGGTATCATAATGTTTTGAAACTAGCCTGTCTTCCACTGTGACCTTATCCTTCAAACTTCATCCTTCAAATTCGTTCCTGTGTTTTATATCTTCCGTGCTACGGACTAAACAATGGCATTGCTAAGTTATTTTACAAATAAATGTTGTTTAAATTAATTACAAATTTTAAAGAAAAACGATATACCAGATTAACAATAAAACATTGCAAACAAAAACATAAAAAAAATTACTACTTTTTGGCTAGTAATCATGGAATTGTCTTGCCTTTATTCGATTTCAGACTTATTGGTGGCTCAAACAGGCTGCTCAAACAGTGCTTCCCACGCTTATCATACATCTCACTGCCCATGCAGAAAATAATTTGATTGCATTGTCTCGTGCAGCTATATTACCACTCATAGTTCCATTCTCCCTATCAACTATCACCATGTCAACATAACAAAACAGCCCAGATAATCATGATTTAGATACTGCCACAAACACAGAGACACCTCCTAGCAGTTTGCCCGGGGCTAGTGAACCAACAAAAACCAACTCATGCTTTCATTCGCTGGCAAAAGCACCCGTCAATAAGCATCAAGCTTACGAAGCATTAAAAGACTTCCGTGCTTCATTGCGAATCTTGTGCTACGTTGACAGTTCGCGCTCGGATGACTTCGGAGCGCCGCACAGCCGGGAACGTCGCCGCCACTAGTCGACTATGCTGTCCGATAGATGAATGCTATCGCATTGTTTATTCTCATCATAAAACCATCTTCCCATAAATCCCTATTATGTCTCCCTGTAAGCTTCCTTCGGTGCTTAGTGACGATACTGCAAACACGTTAAAAGAGCGAATGAGTATGACACTCAATAGCTTTTGTTCTAACGAGATGATATAGTTGGGGTGTGTTGTTTGTCCGTTGTGCTACTACTTCCCGTGGAGATTATGTTCATTTTGTTTCGGGGCTGAAGCGATTCGGAATATACTATAGCATTTTCATTTTTTTTTTTGACATTTTTCGTGACAAGGCAAACATTTCACAGCACAAGCCTGAAGGAAAACAGATCAATTGCAATAGTTTGACTACAGACAACCAAAGGTGATCGAACTGTTGTAATCAGGACAAAAAATACTTTTCAGGGTTGTACTGGAAAACAAAATGTCTACATATATATGTCTACTCGTATATTCATCACCAGAAGAACTTGCTGAAAGGAAAATTGTTAATGTGTTACTTTTGCCGTATTTTCCAATAATAAGCATTAAACACTCTTAGTTCTTAAGAACATTTCCTCCCTGTGTAAATTCCTTATTCTGGGTTCAGAAATAAAAATTGTAATGTAGTATTCTTTTTACATAACATCTTAAAAAACATGTAAATAAATAAAAAAATACTCGTTTCAGTTATGTTGCTTTGTGCAGTGATGTACCGATCAGGTAATGTCTATAAACATGGGATTGTTTGCAAGGTTTTTACCAAAACAACCTAAAATAGTCATAATCATGTATAAATTGGTATTCTCCATTGTTTGGTAAAAAAAAGCCACAAAAAAGTATTTTTTATTTTTCTTTTAATATGAGACAACAAGCAGCTAAATTGAAATCCACATCTGCAATCCGATTTCGTTTTAGGCCGCCTAAATTCCCACATTTGAAAATAGTGAAATTTGATACACCACTAATTATGAGAGTAAAATTGAAACAAATGTTACCATATATTTACTGCTTCTCATCTTTATCGATGTATGTTTACACAAATAAAAAAATAACACACAAGCCTGTCATACCAGATGGATAAATTCATATACCCTGCAAACGGGTTTGTGCTCCTTCACGCTGCCCAACGCCAAACCTTACTAACGAAACCTTGAGCAATCAACTATGTGGGATAAAGATTAATTTAAACATGATCCAGTGGCGTCATCACGCTCGCAAGTCATGCGTTAAGGTACCGTAAACAAACGGTGGGATTAATGTAAATTCCAACGAAATTACGACCAAACTGTGCGTGATCAATACCATTAGCTACCAACTACTTCATTTGCAGACGCACCGAATACGCGTCAATCATTCCGTGGCCCAGCGTTCCAGCCAACCAGGTCTACTGGGTCGACATTGGTATGTCTGCCTCACACATGTTACCATTTCCTCGCCCTGCTTGATTGATTTTCCCGGGAGACGGCTTGACAGAAACCTCCCGGGTAGGGTACCACCGTAATATTATTGGGGCAATTTAATCATTTCCAGCTGTTGCCGTACTACACACACTGCTGCTCGTTGAGCGGTCGCCTCCAATACGTGCATACATTCGATATCGTAAATGTACCACCGGGATCCAGCAGTCCTGCATAAATCAAGTTTTATTCTAACCCGTTGCAACGGCTCCAACAACTCGACTAGCACTCGAAACACACACACACACACATACAAAAAAAACATAAAAATCAATCCTTACCAAAGCATCTTGTCGAGTCGGAGACAATCAGGCAATCGTTTCGTCGGGGCTGCTGTGCCAATATTGGGGAGCCGTTAAGCGATCGTTGCCATTATCATCACTGCCAATCATCATCATTTCCTGGCCATGCCTTTTTCCATCACCGATCGTCGTTTATTATGGTACGGACGAAAAGTACGCTGTGCAACGTATACCCCTCAGTCAGAGCTATAATGTTATTAGGAAAATGGCAATCTACACCCAAACCGAACGAGGAAAGGATTATCGAATACATAAAACTGCCAATAATCTTCGTTTCACTTTCGCAACAGACGGTATCCTTTACCGGATAAAGCCTTTGTGCCTTTAGTTGCTGTTCTTGCTTGAGTGTACTTGCTGTGAGGTGCTGCAAAGGACGCATACTAAGACATTTACTTCATGTCTTTGCCATATGTGGCTTGGATTATGTTAAACACGTTCCGATTCTCACGTTCCCTTTGGTTAGTGTCGGCGATACAGACATGCAGCGATAGTGAGTTGATTAAGCGCGGAGATAAAATGAAATTTTGATTGAAACACACGTCATGAGCTGCGCATCGCTGAGAATCTATGAAGTTATGAACATAAATTATCGGAAACAGTGTGGAGTAAGTGCTGTTGTATAATGTCAGTGACTTGCAAACGGTGGTGTTGTGATCCTATAACTCCTTTTTTGGGCAACTTATTTAATTAAAAAAAATGTGGTGGTCATGTTCTAGCTTCGACACAGTTTGACACTTTTAGCATCATGTTTGGTGAACAATTATGACACCTTAATTGAAGCTTAAACATTTTTTTTCCAAATCATAAGTGTCCATATAATATAATTTGACTTGTGTGTTTGGAAAAGTCCAATTTTGTTTTACCTGCAAACATTTCCACTATGGTACTTCACCTATCTACCGGCCCAAGCTGAAATCATGAAAAGTACTGATACATCCGTGCCGCTGACCTCTTGCACATGGTGCGCAACAAATACTGTTTTCGAATTTTCGATAGATCCGGCATAACTCCCCCGGCTGTTTGTGTAAACAATTCTCCCAATAGCTATGGCAGAGTGCCAAATTTTCCCATACCATCAAACGACCGTGTGCTACTAGAAATTTATATAGGTCAGTCGTGTATGTAAGCGACTGTTCTCAGCTTCTTCTACATCGAGTTGCTTTTCTATCCACTGCTCTACGGTGGAAAGAAGAAATAATCTTCATTAAATTGTTTGTTTTTTTCCTCCCGGAGCCAGGTGTAACTTCCATTAACAATCTGGTTCAATATCAGGGAAGATAAAAACGAAGAATAAACTCGCAAAAACATGCTGCAAGTGGTTGTGATATGGTCGGCTTCTAGAAAATCAAGTTGAATCAAGAAAGCGATGCACAGGCAAACGAACTCTAGAACAAACGCGAACTGTTTCATCAATTACCACCTGTTTGCAGTGAAATCCAAACACTGTACATGGAAGGATTGTGACCTGTGCGGCTTTTTAATCAGAAGGATTGTTTCCACCGGTTTGAGCAACATTTTCACCGGTTCACCGGTAATGTTCTGGCGAAACTATTGGAATTTTCGCACTAACACAAGTACATGTGAATGAATAAAAATGGAATAAATGCAGCAATTAAAGAGAAATAACAAATAATTGTTCAGCTCTCATAGGCTATAGTTAATTATTGAATAAAAAAAATAACGTAATTGATTGTAAAATATTGGGTTTTCATTCATTTTTCTTTATTTTAATGTTGAAAATTGTTGAACAGTAATTTAATTTTTCAAATTTTCATAAAATCTTGCATAAAAAAGCGTTATAACAAAATGCTTTGCATCGCCATTCTATCATAGCCGCAATAGACATAGGCGACTCTGTTTTGACCTAGTACCCAAGACGAAAAGTCGATAGAGGTCTGTAGCCAGCCAATGCCACGCAAACCTTATTGCTGTTTTTAAACCGGAACCCTAAAGCATTATTCCAGATTAAACACGTTGCTGGATCACAATTTTCATCTTTTACAAGACATGCCAACAAAGCAAACAAAAAGACTGACGATTTTGATGCTTCCCGTACCGAATGAAGGAAGGAAGTTTGAGCTTATCTTCTTGCTCAGTTTTCGTCCTGAGAATAATAGCAGACAAAATAGCAGATTTACCGTTTTATCATTTAGAAATGATATTTTCACGAGATTAAAAGATACTCACTGATAGTTAAAGGATACAAAACTGCCATATATTTAATAGGTTTTTTAATACAAATGTTAGTTTTTCGGTAGGCTGTACTTGGCTTTCTGTGACTTGTTGTATCCAAAGCATGATAGTCAATCCTGTGTATGGGGGGCAGTAGCAGCAGTCCGAATGGGATTCGAACATGGAATTCGTGAAGCCTTGTAAGAAGCCTACAGCAACTCGACCATATGATACTATTAAAAATTTCAAATTCGACCAAATTTGTAGCGATCAATCATTTTGGCAGAATTGGAATGAAGAAGTTTCAAACCTGAACAACCATTGCCAAAAACATCGCACATTTCGGCACTCTTCATCTTATTTTTTTTTAAATGGTGTAAACAATTTTTTTTTATTGTTCTGGAAATTTGTATTTCCTTAATAAGAGCTTCACGAGACGAATTACGTGAAAATGAATTCCAACAGCATATTATGGCAAGCATTTAACGTTGGTTAAGATTACGACTTTCGTGAAAATTTGCATTCCGTTGATGTATTTGAAACATAAATCGTCAACCCAGTCAATATTCTTCTTTGACTCAACAACTGTAGTCAGTCAAGGCCTGCCAAAGCCACTTACAGGCTTTTAAATACATCGTTTGCAGTAAACGATAACAACACAGCAACATAAATTTTGTTTCATCACCAGGATGTGAAATACTAACACTAACCATCACTGCTGTAATCATACATCAAAACGCGATGTAATATTTTTAAAATCTCTCCTAACACATACATCATCCCCTCTCACATGCATCGTCACCCTATTGACCATTTGAACTGTACCGAAAAATCCGCAATGCGCACAATTTAACCCTTTCATCGGTCCCCTAAATTTGCAGTAATCCTGGAGCAAAATCATATTTTAAGCGTAATAAAATGACTCGGTGAGAAAGGGGAACGACAAAAAGTAAAACAAAACAAAAAACCCACATAATGCGTTTAAGCCCGACCTGTCACCAAAGCTAACCGGAAAGATGTATGGATAGTCCAATGCATGACGTTGGTTCAGCGCGCGCCAGCCGTAAATTTAACGTACAGTTTGCGCTTTGAGTTTTTTATGTCTGATTGGACCGTGTTGAAATTAAACTTTACTCTTTTACCTTACCATTAATCATTCTCGCACTATTTCGTTTTCGCTGCATCGTTTTGTTTGTTCTCTTTGACCTTTTTATAACATACTTTCATCCCAATTATATGCAACATTTCCTTTTTTATTCCTTATTTATGTTACATATCGTTGCAAAAGCTGGTGCACAATCGATTACAACGACGTACTGGATAAAAAGTTACCTCACTGGCAGGATGATACAGAGCCATCGGGCACGTTTGTGCTATTTCCCGCAAGTCGGAATCATTTGCCTGTCAAATTTATTTGTTCATAACAAATTTATGAGCACATGTTTATTTCCCCAAGTTGCGGCTTCCAAAACGGGTGATATCAGATTTCTCTTCCATCCAGCCTGTGCTTTCATGGTGCATGGAAAGGGATGCGACAGAACGGGAATGGAAAGTAAAACGCGATCCAACACAATCACAACTTAATTGCACCGTGCAAACACACGCGCACGCAGATGCTTCAAACGTCTTATGCTGCGTTGCAGAAACAAACAGCCGCAGGATAGGGGATGAAAGGATGGTAAAAAAAGGGGGGGTTTGGTCGTAAAAGAAACCGGCGCCGCGCCCCAGAGGCACTCGTGAACGAGTGATAAGCACTCGCAAAGAAGTGGCACACGTGAGGACGACGCAACGTATTCAATTCCCAACGAACAGACACATCATCAGCCAAAGCCCGAAAGCAGAGAATGAATTTTTAACGGCTGCTGTTTTCACACTTTACTCACTAACCGTGGTGGTAGCAAGGTTTACTTCACTTACGTGTAAACTCTCTCTCAGATGGTTTGAAGTTCTAGCGTGTTGAGTTTGAGATTGAACAGTTTGTCTGTAAAAAACACCCATTGCATTTAACAAAATAATCCAGGTTGGTTCACCAACAAACCAAAGATGCTCTCTTTTAGAATTCATTTAAAAATCTTAAAGTGAACATACTTAACAAAAGACATTTTAAATACTTATCATACTTGAACAGCAAATTTTTACACTCTTCAAACTGCTCCAGTATACAGCATAAGGGGCCATATACTAATACTTTCACAACAGCAGTGCTATTGATCATCGTGAGCAAACTTTGTACTTTAAGCTGCAAGACGTTAAGTGAGCCAAACGCGTGAGTAACCCCTAGACTTACTCACACTTTGAAATGCAAACTAAATATCCTTGTGCTATGCATACCACTACCTAAGGTGAGAACATTGATGGTTGATGCAATGCACACAAAGTGCATAATTGATGCCTCGATTTTGGTAGTATGATGTTGTCTTATCGTGATACTTGATGCGTCCCGATGTTATGCTCTTCGAAGTGCTCCTTCAGATAGCTTTCATTAACGGTTATTATATTACGGTGCATTATTTAGTTATAGCAACAGTTATTTTACTTTTAATTTGTTGTAAAAATAAGATCCAAATTTGTTTAAAAAAATGCTAATATATTTTCGTCGGCAAGTATAATTAATTGTTTTTTATGTTTCTTTTTTAACATCATGTCAACTTTTACCATCGATAAAATAAATTAATGTCAACCATAATCGTGCTTTTTTATCAAAGAGAAACCGTTTCTAGCGAGTAGAACAATTCTCACCCTTGCCCTTAACGGAATGCCATCAATCGTGATCAAATTCTACGCTGCAACGATTCCCACAGCGATACGAAAGGGAAGCTACCGGAAGGGAAGCGATTATGAATTACCCTGAATCAATCACATTGAAAACACTGCCGGTTCATCTATTTGTATTTATTTTGGCACCTCATTTATTTTCATTTAAACAAACACACCCCACTCTTCGTAGATTTTATGCGGTGAATGATTTAATGACTTGTAGCAGTTGCCTATGTGTGACATTGAGACAAGTTTTGCTTTATATAAAAAGAATGCTAATATGATAAAAGATTCTTTCTAAAATTATTTAGATTTTAAGAGCAATTATTTCTATGCATTTTAAGTAAAACAGCACGTTTAAAATTAAATCAATTTTAATTAAAACGAACATATCGAAGATTTAAGGATTTTTGATACTTTGGTTGATATTCTATTTTTTTCTTTCAACTATGGTGAGATGCGTACAACTGAAGCTGGTGGTGCAATTGAAATTAAAAAATTTCAGCTTTTTATTATTCATTTTTTTAATGTTGTATCATGAATACATGCTATACAAAAATTGGGACACGTTGGTACAAACTTGCAAGCGTAACTTCACCACGTTAACATAATTAAATCCAACTGTTACAAAAACCTAAAAACGATTAAGAATCACTTGAAAGCGTAAACCCCTTGCATTGTACAACATATTCAAAACTCACTTGATAGATTGAAAAACATTGCACTGAGCGTATTAGGTTGTTAAAAAAAAAGAAAGTGTAAACAAAACGTACTTTACGAAAATAAATAAGAGCCAACGTAATGACAAGAGCAGATTCAGATTAAACTAAGCTGCAGTACAGTTGAGACACAGGCTTCAGGCTTGGTCAAATCGCCTTATGATGAACATAATTTACATCGTGTCTAAGTTCATTTAAGAAGCATCGGTGTCCCTTCTCCCGTGGTAAGGTCCGATGACTTCCAAAGATCTAACCGTGTATAGGATAACTTTCTGAAAG